>CM040242.1:278678737-278843506 GCA_022545495.1 Chrysanthemum lavandulifolium | reverse complement strand
CGTCTAATCGGTATGATGCTCTTAATATGGACGATGAGATGTGGATAATGGTCGTACAATGGAGGTTAATGAGGATGAGTCGATTAAGGCGGTTATACATCACATGTTCCGCGTGTGAGTGATTCAATAGGAACAATAGATGTTGGTTCTACTCCATAGTTGAGAAAATTGGTAAGCTTGAAAACTAATTATTGATGGAAAGCTACTCTTGTGGATGATGATGGTCAACCTATTCCGCTCTACCTCTTCTACTAAGAGGCTAACCCTTTTCTAAAGTGGGAGAGATTGAGGTGTCGATTACGAAGATGAGGTTGTTGCTAACCCATTTGATGAGTCTGCTAATATATTTAGCGGTGGCCGGAGTTTGAAGATGACTATGATGAATATGACTTGATGACTATGCAAAGCGAGTTCGTGATCTTCACAGAATTTGGATAACTTTAATGCCATGTATGGCACAAAGTTTCAAGGTCCTAGGAAGTAATCTTATTCGTTGTGTCATTTGTTATCATTTGAGTAGTGGTTTGTTTTCTTGTTTAGAAAATAGGAAGTATCTTGTTATGTAAGCTCTATGCCTATGTAGCGGTGATATGGGATTTCACTCATATACATTGTGCTTAAACGTTTATTTGGTTAATATATTTACCAGGGTGCAGGATTACTCCCCTTTACCCAAAAAAATAGTACTTTAGCTTTTTTCTATAAGACCAAACACATGACCCTAAGCCCGTAGTAGGGCGACCCCGGTCACAACCAAAAACATACCTCACAAAAATTAATCCAGAAAACACTCACACACACAAACCATATGCAAAAGATTTGGTCGACGATCGAATCAAGCAAAAAAAGGGGGAAGGCCGCGTTCCTACAAGAGTCACGTTCCTAGGAGAGTCACGTAGGGAGGGGGAGGGGGGGACGCATCCCATGTGGCTAGACCAACCGAGGTCGACATTACGACTCGTCTAACAATCAAATACTAATTAGTCAACCCATAAAAGGTAGTATTATTGGTCAAGACGCACAAGATATAAAGGTACTATAATAAACCCCCTGCTAACCATAAGTTGAAACCAGAGTTTGTGCATGCTAATCACACTACTTTTCTTAAGTTTCCATGTATAAAACAAGAAACCGAACCGAATATGGTTTTTTGTCATTCTTTTCTCATAAAAATGAATCTCACCAGGTTCCATGTAAGCCTAGGGCTGAGTATCGAGTCAATACCGACCAAAACCAAATCGAAAACTCATTTTGTGAAAGTCATGAACCGAGAACCGAATTGATGTGACTAAGTCGGTTTGGTTAGATTCGGTTTAGAGGGTTTAGGTGTGTCTTTCTCGGTTTTGGTTCTAACCGAACCGAGCCGGCCAAAATCGAAAATGATAAATATATAAAACAAGAATCCAAACAGAATATGGCTGGTTCGGTTTTGGTTGGACCAATTCGGGGTCGGTTTTTCGGTTCAGTTCGGATTTTACCACTCACATCATCGCACACCGGCAACACTTTATAATTTACAACTTACTCGATAAAAGAAAAGAGAGATTTTATGGCACAATGCTTGTCTAAAGTAAGTAATCCGGAAAACAAACAAAAAATATGTGATTTTACCACGCCATGCCATCAAAGAACCTTTACAAAGTCTACTGGACCAAAAAAAAAGTTGGCTCGTTTGTTTCAGTTAAGGTAGAAGATAGTAGAACGGTGATTCGACTACATCTTTGCTTCGTCTAAGGATATGGAAATTGTAAGAAAAGACATCAAAGTGATGGCCGATCGATCACGCTTTACTCATGATGTATGCTAACTTTAAACATGCCATATGTGATAGCCAAAGGCTACAAACGAGGACAAATCTACATACATCACTCAATCATGTTTAAATCATGATAAAAGAAAGTTTGAAAACTAGCGAAATATTCGTTCAGTGCACATAACACACACACTTACAAAAATTATATAAATTAACAATCATCATTTATCTCTATCCATAAATTAACATGCACATAATTAAGCTCCAAAAATGGCTGATTATGATAGCGTTGACCGTCAGTGTGGTCAACGGTGTGTATTTCAAGCAGTTTAATGTGAGTTACGATCACCGTGCACTTATAATCGACGGTCAACGACGCATGCTTGTTTCTGCTGGTATTCATTATCCACGTGCTACACCCGAGGTAGTTCTTATTTCTTGCTGACGTGGCATATTTTGTTAATGTTTTTTCTGTAATTATTAAGCGTAAAATGACTTAAAAACTAGACGCTTATTTTAGTAGAGCCACGCGTGAGGTAACGCACATACTAGTGTCTATATGTGTGTTGCTAATAACGTGGCATATTTTGTTAGGTTATTTTAATTGAAAGTGAAATGATTAATCGATGTGATTAGAATTGTAATGGAGAGTTTGTTTTATAATAGCGCTTTTGTAGGTGTAATTATAAATCGTAAAATGACGTAAAAACTAAACGCTTATTGCCACGCGTGAGGTAGTTATTAATGCGACGTGGCATGTTTTAGGTTTTGATTAATCGCTATGATTAGAATCACAAGCTAAGAGAGACTTTGTTCTATAAAAGCGGTTGGTGATGTATATGTTAATTATAACTATAAATTGTAAAATGACGTAGAACTAAACGCTTATTTTAGTAGAGCTACACGTGAGGTAGTGCACATGCTAGTGTTTATTTGTGTGTTGATGATGTGGCGTTTTTAGGTTGTGATTTAAAAAAAAAAGTAAAATGATTAATCAATATGATTAAATCTTAACGGAGAGTTTGTTTTATAATACTAGCATTTAGTATAGTTGTAATTATAAAGTGTAAAATGACATAAAAACTATATGCTTATTTTTAATAGAGCCACGCATGAGGTAGTGCACATACTAGTGTTTATTTGTGTGTTGCTGACGTGGCATGTTTTAGGTTTTGTGATTAAAAGAAAAATGAAATGATTAATTAGAACCGGAAGTGGCCTCTCTACCTTAGGTAAAGGTAAGGCTGTCTACATCTCAACCTCCCCCATACATCGTGGAAGACGGTATTGGTACTCATAACCCGTGAAAGACGGTATTGGGAGTTACTTTATTACAATCATAATAGAGACTTTGTTTCATAGAAGCGGTTGGTGATGTACCTATTAGTTGCTAATTATAAAATGTTAAATGACATAAGACTAAACGCTTATTTTAGTAGTGTTTTTTCAATAGGACAAACAAGCATTATATTTAAAACGCTAAAAGGTCCACGTGCCATGCGCGAGGTAGTTATTATTGGACATACCAGTGTGTGTCTGTGTGCCAAACATACCCTTTGTTAGGTTATTTTTGGACATACTTATGTTTGACTATTGCCACGTGTCATTGCTTAAGGCTAAGTTTGACGAAACTAGCAGCAAGGAGTTGTTTTTAATTTTGAAGCGTTTCGTAAGGAGTGTTTAGCTTTTGGATTTCGTGTGAAGGTTCCTATTTTAAAATTTAATAAAAGAAGCATTTAAGTTTTAGTGCCATCTTACACTTTATAAAACGTTAACCAAACTGTTGCGCTAGTTTTGCCAAATATTAGTAGTATTTTGTAGGTGTGTTGATTACTGTCACGGGCAGTTAGTAGGATGATGGGAACATAATCAAGAGGATTATGAATTTATCATTTATGTGAAAAGATTGAAGTATGGTGTACTAAATTTAGGACTATGTGATGTTTAGTTACCCCCACGTGGCCGTTATTAGGAATATATTGTTGGAAGTGAGCATGAATGCTATCATTTCAGCCACGTGGCCGTTGGTTGACTACTGCCACGGGTCTACTGAGGCTTTTGTTAAAGCATTAAGGCTTAAGCATCATGTATCTTATATATACGAGAGACTAGTCCAGTTGGGTTTTGACATGTTAAATGCTGCTATATAGTGCACCTCATTGGTTTTACCTGATGTCAGATGTGGCCTGATCTGATTGCCAAGAGTAAGGAAGGCGGGGCAGATGTTGTTGAAACTTATGTATTTTGGAGTGGTCATGAGCCAGTTAGAGGACAGGTGTGCTAGTTTCTTCAGCCTTCTTTCTTGATTCTGGATTGTCTTTGCTAGATGATTTCATGCAATGTCTCACTTTCTTCATGCCTTTTTCCTCTTTTGTGCAGTATAATTTCGAGGATAGGTATGATCTCGTGAAGTTTGTAAAGTTGGTGGGAGAAAGTAAGCTGTATCTGCATCTTCGAATCGGCCCATATATTTGTGCAGAGTGGAACTTTGGGTCTTAACTTTTTCCCTAATCTAGTTAAATATAGCGTGGTTTTAATTTTGTCCCAAAAAAAAATAGATACCTTCGTACTTATTACACTTATGGAAACTATTAAGGGTTTAAGCTATTAAATAGCCATGTATTTTTCTCAAATGTCCCAATATGGTACGTGTACTTTTTTTGCAACCTAGTGTACTTTCTCCAATGTACTGATATAGTACATGTACTTTTTTTTTGTGTCAATATGGTCAAAATCCTACGTGGCACTTGAATTTGTGTGACGTGGCTTGCCCAGTAAATTGACTTGCCTACGTGGCTTGCCAACGTGGAAAAAAAAAAAAAAAAAAAAACTTTACGTTTTTTTTTAAATTAGAAAAAAAAATTTAATTTTTAAAAATTAAAAAAAATTATAAACAAATTTCGTTTAAAAAAAAAAAAAAAAAAAACCCTTTACGTTTTTTAAATCGGAAAAAAAAATTTTAATTTTTAAAAAAATTATGTTTAAAATTTATAAAAATTACGTTTAAAAAAAAAAAAAAAAACCTTCACGTTTTTTTTTTAAACTTCGTTTTTTATAAATTTTTTTTTAAATTTCTTTAAAATTTACGTTCTTAATCTTATTTTTTAAAGTTTTTTTAAATCGATTTTTAAAACTTTTTAAATAAGTTTTAAAAAGTTTTAAATCAAAAACTTTTAACAAGCAATCTCAAACACCCTTTTAGGCTATTTAATAGCTTAAACCCTTTTTACAAATATGCAATGAGTAGATATGCAGCTTTACTAAGCCATCTCAAACACCCCTCAAACACCCTTTTAAAAAGTTTTAAAAAATCAGATTTAAAAAAACTTTAAAAAAATAAGATTTAAAAAAACGTAAATATTTAAAAAAGTTTAAAAAAAAACGTAAATTTTAAAGAAATTTTTTTTTAAAATTTTTTATAAAAAAAAGTAAAGTTTAAAAAAAAAAAAGTGAAGTATTTTTTTTTTTTTTTAAACGTAAATTTTTTTATAAATTTTAAACATAATTTTTTTTAAAAAATTAAATTTTTTTCTCGATTTAAAATAAACGTAAAGGGGTTTTTTTTTTTTTTTTTTTAAATTTGTTTATAAATTTTTTTAAAAAAAATTAAAATTTTTTCTAATTTAAAAAAGCGTAAAGTTTTTTTTTTTTTTTTCCACGCTGGCAAGCCACGAAAAAAGCCAATTTTGAGCAGCGCGTCCACACAAACCAGGTGTTGGGCAAAGCACGTCACACAAATTCAAGTGCCACGTGGGATTTTGACCATATTGACAAAAAAAGTACATTTACCATATCAAGACATTGGAGAAAGATACACTACCTAACCGTTGCAAAAAAGTACACGCATCCATATCGGACGTTGGAGAAAATACGTGGCTATTTAATGCTTAAACCCAACTATTAAATATTTGTGCTCAATAAAACACGTACCTATGACTATGCAGGGGGTTCCCTGTGTGGCTTCGTGATATTCCTGGAATTGTATTCCGAACAGACAATGAACCTTTTAAGGTACAACTGGAACTTTTTGTTGGAAATCATCCTTCCTCTTGCATACGAAACTTGCTTATGTTACAGCTCAAGAACTCACAAAACGACTCTCATGCGAATTGGGGTTTTCAACAATGTATATTAACTTGCTTTAATAAAGACTGATTACACTTTACAAAGTAAACCTACTACCCTATTTATACTAACAATAAACTAACTAATTACATGCAAAAGATATCAACGTGGTGTGCATGATATTCTCATATAACCCACGTATCCTTAATACTAGGTCAACACAAGACTAGGTAAAACCCACTTCTTTATTCACATACCACATGGAGCAACCAAATATCCTAATCAACGACCCATGGATTACCCACAAACCAGAATCGATCCGCTCCATTAACCCATCAAGATTATTCTACATTCACCCAATAATCTTGATGCCTATCACGGTCTCGGCTCCTACGATCATACTTAGGAACACGGTCTCATCACGTCATCGCTTGCTAGGTCTCTTCGTGCTTTGCTTCTCTTCCGATGCGTTCTTTTGGTCACCGTTGTGATCAAAACTTTCGCTTGCTTTCGTCGATCGATCTTTCTTGCTTGTCCGCCCGTAAATGGATCAACCCATCGAACCATGACCCATGGCACCGCTCCATGGATGCGACTGTTACGGGATCCACTTGCTTAAAGTTCTTGCTAAAATTTCTTTCTAAACTTTTGAGTTCCAAAGCGGTATTGCTTTCTTACAAAATACGGTCTTGATCTCGTTCTTGCTTCTTGCTTATCGATTCTTGCTTTCTTACGATTGTTTCTTGCTTGCTACTTGCTACAAACCCAAACATTCTACTTGCTATGGTTGTCTTGCACGCTGCTTGCTGACGCATCACGCGCCTTCTTGCTTGCTTTCTTCTGTCCGCTACTTGCTACAGACTACTTGTTGTGATTTCTTGCTACTTGCGTATTCTTTCTTGCTTGCTACCATTCTTTCTTCTTCTCTTTCTTGCTACTTTCCTGCTTTCAAGAAAACAATCCTTGCTATCTTCACCTTCTTTGTGATCAAACCGCTATGATGAAACTTGCTTTAACTTCTTCTCGTGATTACATAGATTGCAATCACCCTTTCTTTCTTTCTAGACACCAAGCATGAGCCCTAAGCTCGATACCACATGTTGAAATCATCCTTCCTCTTGCATACTGAAACTTGCTTATGTTCTGACCAAGAACTCACAAAACGACTCTCATGCTAATTGGGGTTTTCAACAATGTATATTAACTTGCTTTAATAAAGGCGATTACACTTTACAAAGTAAACCTACTACCCTATTTATACTAACAATAAACTAACTAATTACATGCAAAAGATATCAACGTGGTGTGCATGATATTCTCATATAACCCACGTATCCTTAATACTAGGTCAACACAAGACTAGGTAAAACCCACTTCTTTATTCACATACCACATGGAGCAACCAAATATCCTAATCATCGACCCATGGATTACCCACAAACCCGAATCGATCCGCTCCATTAACCCATCAAGATTATTCTACATTCACCCCAAGTAATCTTGATGCCTATCACGGTCTCGGCTCCTACGATCATACTTAGGAACACGGTCTCATCACGCATCGCTTGCTAGGTCTCTTCGTACTTTGCTTCTCTTCCGATGCGTTCTTTTGGTCACCCGTTGTGATCAAAACTTTCGCTTGCTTTCGTCGGTCGATCTTTTCTTTGCTTGTCCGCCTGTAAATGGATCAACCCACTGAACCATGACCCATGGCCTGCTCCATGGATGCAGCCTGTTACGGGATCCACTTGCTTAAAGTTCTTGCTAAAATTTCTTTCTAAACTTTTGAGTTCCAAAACGGTATTGCTTTCTTACAAAATACCGGTCTTGATCTCGTTCTTGCTTCTTGCTTATCGATTCTTGCTTTCTTACGATTGTTTCTTGCTTGCTACTTGCTACAAACCCGAAACATTCTACTTGCTATGGTTGTCTTGCTCGCTACTTTTCTGAGACTATCGCGACCTTCTTGCTTGCTTTCTTTCTTTCTGCGCTACTTACTTTCTGAGACTACTTGTTGTGATTTCTTACTACATGCGTATTCTTTCTTGCTTGCTACCATTCTTTCTTCTTCTTTCTTGCTACTTTCCGCTTTCAAGAAAACAATCCTTGCTATCTTCACCTTGTTGTGATCAAACGGCTATGATGAAACTTGCTTTAACTTCTTCTGTGATTACATAGATTGCAATCACCCTTTTCTTTCTTTCTAGACACCAAGCATGAGCCCCTAAGCTCGATACCACATGTTGGAAATCATCCTTCCTCTTGCATCTGAAACTTGCTTATGTTACACTCAAGAACTCACAAAACGACTCTCATGCTAATTGGGGTTTTCAACAATGTATATTAACTTGCTTTAATAAAGATCGATTACACTTTACAAAGTAAACCTACTACCCTATTTATACTAACAATAAACTAACTAATTACATGCAAAGATATCAACGTGGTGTGCATGATATTCTCATATAACCCACGTATCCTTAATACTAGGTCAACACAAGACTAGGTAAAACCCACTTCTTTATTCACATACCACATGGAGCAACCAAATATCCTAATCAACGACCCATGGATTACCCACAAACCCATGAATCGATCCGCTCCATTAACCCATCAAGATTATTCTACATTCACCCAAGATAATCTTGATGCCTATCACGGTCTCGGCTCCTACGATCATACTTAGGAACACGGTCTGCCACGCGTCACGCTTGCTAGGTCTCTTCGTACTTTGCTTCTCTTGATGCGTTCTTTTGGTCACCCGTTGTGATCAAAACTTTCTGCTTGCTTTAGTCGTCGATCTTTTCTCGCTTGTCCGCACCGTAAATGGATCATTGATGAACCATGACCCATGGCTCGCCCATGGATCTGACTGTTACGGGATCCACTTGCTTAAAGTTCTTGCTAAAATTTCTTTCTAAACTTTTGAGTTCCAAACGGTATTGCTTTCTTACAAAATACCGGTCTTGATCTCGTTCTTGCTTCTTGCTTATCGATTCTTGCTTTCTTCACGATTGTTTCTTGCTTGCTACTTGCTACAAACCGAAACATTCTACTTGCTATGGTTGTCTTGCACGCTACTTGCTACTGAGACTATCGACGACCTTCTTGCTTGCTTTCTTTCTTATCCGCTCTGGACTACTTGTTGTGATTTCTTGCTACTTGCGTATTCTTTCTTGCTTGCTACCATTCTTTCTTCTTCTTTCTTGCTACTTTCCGCTTTCAAGAAAACAATCCTTGCTATCTTCACCTTGTCGTGATCAAACCGACTATGATGAAACTTGCTTTAACTTCTTCTTGTGATTACATAGATTGCAATCACCCTTTTCTTTCTTGCTAGACACGGGCATGAGCCCTAAGCTCGATACCACATGTTGAAATCATCCTTCCTCTTGCATCTGAAACTTGCTTATGTTCTGACTCAAGAACTCACAAAGCGACTCTCATGCGAATTGGGGTTTTCAACAATGTATATTAACTTGCTTTAATAAAGACTGATTACACTTTACAAAGTAAACCTACTACCCTATTTATACTAACAATAAACTAACTAATTACATGCAAAAGATATCAACGTGGTGTGCATGATATTCTCATATAACCCACGTATCCTTAATACTAGGTCAACACAAGACTAGGTAAAACCCACTTCTTTATTCACATACCACATGGAGCAACCAAATATCCTAATCACTGACCCATGGATTACCCACAAACCCGCAACTGATCCGCTCCATTAACCCATCAAGATTATTCTACACTTTTAATTTATACTCTATGTACAATCTGTTGCTTTCCTCTTAATATTGCTTGGTGTTAGAGGTTATAATTGATAATCGTAATGCATTATGGTATTGCAGGAAGAGATGAAACGCTTTGTCAAGAAAATAGTAGATGTAATGCGGGACGAGTCTCTTTTTTCTTGGCAAGGTGGCCCAATCATCATGCTGCAGGTTGTCTTTCAGTTTATATGATCATTAGGTATAGACTGTTTTACAATTGTTAGTGATTAACTTGATTGGAGTTGTTGTAACAGATTGAAAATGAATATGGAAATTACGCAATCGAAGGCTCATTTGGCCAAAAAGGAAAAGACTACATGAAATGGGCTGCAGATATGGCTGTTGGACTTGGAGCTGGTGTCCCATGGGTTATGTGCAGGCAAACTGATGCTCCAGAATATATTGTACCTTTCTTCTTTGTTGACTATCTATTCTCATATTTTGGATTATGGATGAAATAATATAATGTTTTTTGTACACGCAAATTATTTATAGAAGTTAATGATTTCTAAACTATAAAATATGTGTTTTGGGTTAATACAGACTTACATAAAAATACCCATTTTGACTTGTTGCCCGCCCTTTTTGCTACCTATAATGACAACAATCTGATTTTTCAGTATCGCAGGTTTTCTTTTTTTAAAACGTTTTCAAATGGAAATTGTCAAATTTTGATCTTGCATGACCTGCTTTCTGAATGTCTCCTCCCATGTTTCCTGCAGATAGATGCATGCAATGGATTCTATTGTGATGGCTTTCAACCAAACTCTAACAAGAAACCAGTACTGTGGACTGAAAATTGGGATGGATGGTATGCAAATCTCAGCATATTTCTGTTTACTTTCTCGAAGTTTGGACATGTTAAGCACTAGGAGTATGAATGGATACACATCTTTAAATGTATTTAATAGATATCAACAGAGCTATTTTAATCTTTCCCATCTATATGCAAGGTATACAAGTTGGGGAGGAAGACTGCCTCATAGGCCTGTGGAAGACCTTGCATTTGCAGTTGCTCGATTTTATCAACGAGGGGGAAGCTTTCAAAATTATTATATGGTAGGGAACGCTGCACTAAATATCCATCCTACAAAATTAGTATACTTTATCATACCTGACACATGTCCACTTGTAATCATCGCTACCACCTCTGGTTACTATTAAAATGTTTATGACCAATTTCCATGTCAATGACAGTAGTATTAATCTTTGTTTTTTCTTCTATATGCACTAGTTTTTTGGCGGGACAAATTTCGGCCGGACTTCTGGAGGTCCTAATTATATCACTAGTTATGATTATGATGCTCCAATTGATGAATATGGTAAGATCCAAGTATGTATATCTATTACTCATAGAGTGTGTTAATATGTATTTTTGGCTTATTAACATTGAAAATGGTTCCACTTTGGTTAGGTCTTCTAAGTCAGCCTAAATGGGGGCATCTAAAGGATCTGCATGCTGCTATTAAGCTTTGTGAGCCTGCACTAGTTGCTGCTGACTCAGCTGAGTATATAAAATTAGGATCTTCACAGGAGGTTTGTTCAAGTCCTACGCTTTTATCATCAAACTTGTGACAGTAGATTGACACAGTCTGCACTATTTGTTCAGGCACATGTTTACCGTGGTGGTAATACAAGTATCTGCTCAGCGTTTCTGGCAAATATCGATGAACATGAATCAAGCACTGTACAATTCCTTGGTCAATCATACACTTTACCACCATGGTCTGTAAGCATACTACCAGACTGCAAAAACACTGTATTGAACACTGCAAAGGTTTGAATTTTGTAACTATTTGACAACTTTCGTTCACGTCTTTTATTCCCATGATAGTTAATCACCTACTCATGAGTTTATTTGCAAACTGTGTTCTTTTAAAAATGGACCAGGTTGGGGCGCAGACCTCCATCAAAGTGGCAGATCTCAAGTCTACATCATCTACAAAAACTTCTGCTCCCGAGCTCTTAATGGTTCAGAAGGAGCCCATTGGCGTTTGGGGCGATAATTTCACTGTTCAAGGCATTTGGGAGCATCTAAATGTGACAAAAGACCGATCAGATTATTTATGGTATATCACCAGGTACAGCATGGCCATAATAAGAGCCTTTTTTTTTTTTTTTTTAGGTTTTGAATGTACGATTAGAAAAGATGTGTCTATAAGTTATGTGTACGCTTTATATGAAGCTAGCATTGGTCAGTTGAAATTCTACTATGTACCGACATACATGCTAGTTAACTTACCTCCTTGATGTATGTTTTTATATTCTAGAAGTCATAAAATTCAAACGAGTCTTATTGGTATCATCATTTGGTGTTTGTTTACCTTGTTTCACTCTTGAAAGAGCTCTAAAATTTTAAATTGTACAATAAATATTGCTTCAATAAAATGCAGAGTAAATGTTTCTGATGAGGACATTGCACACTGGAAGGAAAATGCAGTTAGTCCATCACTTAGAATTGATTTCATGCGTGATGTGGTTTGTATTTTCATCAACGGACAACTGATAGGTAACCGCCAATGCTTCTTCTTTTTGGACTTGAACTTATTTGAGTTGTGTTTTATCTCAAATGGGTCAAATAAGCAATTCAGAAAAAGGATTCGGGTCAAATGGGTTGAAAGATGCTCACCTCTATATTTAAGCATACGTCTTCCTAAATTGTACGGAGTATTATTTAAAGATCTTGATCGATAATGTAATAACCCTTATTTTCTAATCATACAATCCACAAATTGTTCATTACTAAAAAAGGACGATAAGTGTTCGGGTCAAACAAATCTGCTTCTACCCATACTAAAGACCCATTTTAAGTCAAACTTGTTTTGACCTATTTCCCGTCTTCCCACTCTACCTTACACAACCAAGACACCTTTTCTAGCTATTGGATAAAGGTGTCCTGGTTTCCTGAGAATACATCTTGCAACTTGTTTGCCTGCCCTCAAATTGGACATTGCGTCATTGTTCTATCTTTTTTAGAGATATAGCATATCACCTAACAGAAACCTAACCCTGGTGTGTTATATATTTTAAAAAAGGAAGTGCAAAAGGTGATTGGGTCGAGGTTGTTCAGCAAGTTCAACTTAAGCAAGGATACAATGACTTGATGTTATTGTCACAGACAATGGGCCTGCAGGTACTTAATAAATTGCACAATGGGCCAAGCCGGGTTTGGGTTGTAAAAAAATTAATACAATCAAAATAGACCAAATCGGGTTGGGTTGATCAGCATCCGAGTTCCTGTTAAAGCTAAAGTTTTGGGTTTTCCTTTCCTCTTTTAGTGTAAGTTTTTTAAGATGGACGCAACCCAATTCGACCCATTATAAGTAAATGAGTCTTACACTCTAGTCCTCTGACTCTACATAATATTTTAAAACCAGGTCAACCAAATTTCTATCAAAATATGATTCAGATTTCATGTTAAATGTCCTAATTTATCATTCTTGCAGAACTATGGTGCCTATCTTGAGAAAGATGGAGCAGGATTTAAGGGTCAGATCACTCTAACAAATTTCAAAAACGGGGATGTTAATCTAACACCTTCACAATGGACCTATCAGGTACTTTTGTATGCAATAATTTGTCGAGCTGAAAAGTTTCTGAGAGAGTTTTGGTCGTATAATCGGGTTTTGACCAATATAGTAAGGATGGAACATCTCAAATAAGCTTAACTCATCAAATTTGCCAGTACAAGGTTTAATAGTGAATTCTGTTCTGGTCAGATTTCGAAAATTCCGTGTCCGCTAAACTACAATGTTAGTATTATCAGCATTTAGTGATTTATTAGTAGCACACGATATTATGCTAAAGAAAAAACAGCCTTGTAAAGTGGCTTATCATTTTTTTTTTTTGCATTGCTTCACAAACCAAATTGATATCAATTATTATCATAGGTTGGACTTAAAGGAGAATTCATGAAATATTTTGCTACTGGTGATAATGAAAGCTCGAAATGGACTAATCTGACACAAGAAGAGGTTCCATCAATCCTTTCTTGGTACAAGGTAAAATTTAGCTAAGCTTACTTTGCACATTTATCTCTACAAGCTATGAATGAATTTACTTCACATCACAATAGATTATGCATATCACTATGCCTTTGCAAAATCAAGTAAGTTTATATTCGACTATGGATCATGTCACTATGCCGTGCAACCTATGCTTTGTCGATTGTCTTGTCAATATATTATCGGTGCAACTTGGTTTAAACATCATACATCGATATTTTACATTTTATAAGATATCACTATTTAAGGATAACAGTACCAATGTTACTATCTCTTTATTATTGGTTGATGGCAGACACATTTTGAGTCCCCAGGCGGGAAAGATCCGGTGGTTATTGATATGAGCAGTATGGGTAAAGGCCAAGCTTGGGTTAATGGACATCATATAGGAAGATACTGGACTCTTGTTGCCCCAAATGATGGGTGTCAAGAAAATTGTGATTATCGAGGAGTTTATGATCTTAACAAATGCAATACAAATTGTGGCAAGCCTACTCAGACTCGGTAATATTCTTTAAAGACAATGCTTTTCATGTAATACTAGAGGTTGCAATTTCGACCCACTCACTTATGAATGGGTTGATATGGATTATTGTTTTATCTGAACATTTCAAACGGGTATTACTAAAAAATAGTAACTAAAAAGGAAAAGGGCCGAACATGTTAACAGTTTCCTAAAGCATCTTTCTATGCATAAACCCTCTTAAATTGTTTCTTATGAAACAATGTATTTGTTTTTAAATCATACTTCGACACACTGATTATTTATTAAAGGGTTAATATAAAAATATGTTACTAAACTTTTCAAAAAAGTTCGATTGAGTTACTGAACCTTCATTTTGTTCACTTAAGTTACTCAACTTATAGGAAGCATATTTTAGCGTTGATAGGAGTGAATTTATCGTATATATTTGGATATGTTAACTAACATAAATGTCGTGTTTTTACAAATATAGTAACATAAGTGAACATTTTTATAAGTTTAGTGACCTCAAATGTCATGTTTTATTAGTTCGGTTACCTAAGTAAACAAAATTAAAGTTCAGTAACTTAGACGAATTTTTTTGAAATGTTTAGTAACATATTTGTATATCAACCCTTTATTAAAAAATCTCAAGTGTTTAATGCCATTGCCAAACCAATCTGGTCTTGTTTCTACCCACACATCCCATTTTGCCACCTTTATGTTACGGTATATCATTGTATTCAACTGCAAGTTATTTAAGAAACCTAGGAAAAGCGGTTGCAGTTTTGACGTGGTGATTTGAATAAAACAGGTATCATGTACCAAGATCATGGTTACAGCCAACAGACAATCTTCTTGTTCTATTTGAGGAAACAGGAGGGAACCCATTTAAAATTTCTGTTAAGACTGTTTCGATTGAAACTGTATGTGCTCACGTATCTGAGGATTACTATCCACCTGTTCAAACATGGTCCCATTCAAATGGAGAACTTATAACAAGCCAGAAGAATCCAGTTATGCAGTTGCAGTGTGACGATGGTTATACTATTGCATCAATAGACTTCGCTAGTTATGGAACCCCTCAAGGTAGCTGCCAAACATACTCAACAGGCAAATGCCATGCATCGACTTCAGCATCCATCTTGTCCAAGGTAAGATAGATGAGTACATATATATACATATAGGGAAAGTCGAAAAAAATGATATAGACACAACTTAGCCTCGTATATGGCATTTTGTTCTACATGATGCTACAGAAATGGTATTTCCGTTAAAATGATTCTTATTTACACTTTTTCTTATGAATTATTGACAGGCTTGTGAGGGAAAAAATAGCTGCAAAATAGAAGTCTCTAATTCCGTATTTGGAGATCCATGCCGCAGAACTGTAAAAGCCTTGGCTGTTAAGCGAGATGCAAACCATCACCAACATCAACTTCATAGCACACCGGATTATCGAAATATGATACCAAAAACAAGAAATGTTGGGGCATGTTTAGTATTCAATGATACAAAATTTTCCGCTTGTGCTTCTGTAGGGTTCTGTATCGTGAACATTTCCTTTGTCGTATAATATTGTAGTGTACATATATACAAGAATAAAGAACTTTGACAAGTGAAGACTTTTGTTGAATGTTACAACTTTTACCAGGGTCTTTCTTGGCTCTCTTTTCCAACTTTCATTAAACAAATCGGGCATACAAACATCATGTGCAAACAATGGGAAAGATCGAAATAAATACTCCCTGTAGGACAACAGGAAGAGTTGGCTGTTGGGTACTCTTCACAGGTCTAACATCAAGCCATCTACGTTGCATAATTTCTTTGTAATTGACCATGGTGTGCGTATAGTTTTGAGAGACAAAGTATGCGAATTGATATGATACAAAGATATGTAAAATACGAATAACATAAACTTGTAAACTTGAATTGTTGTTATATAAATGACTAGACTCGATCCTATTTAAACAACATGAAACGACACCATCATAAGGTATGAAACGTTGTGATGTTTCATGTGTTAAATGTCTTGTAACCGCCCCTTAACAGGCTTCTAACGAACATAACTAACTACTAAAGGGGTGTTTGGATCAATGTTTGACCCAACCCATGTCCTTCCCCTTTTGACCCATAAACATAAACCGTGAAATGTAAATAATGTACTTTAACATACAAACATTAAAACGAGAGGTTTACATCTCCCCCCTAATTTTGTAATGTTAAACGCCGAGCCTTCCTTGGTCTTTTCTTCCTTCACGTGATGACGACAAAGTCATCACCGTTTGATGTGTTTTCCTTGCTACTTTCACTTGTGGTGCCTTCCATGTCACTTTCTTTCTTGGCTTCCTCATGAGCATACTTGCACTTTTTTCTTGGACTTTCTCCTCGTCGTCTCCTACATCATCGCTTGTCATTGCATCGCCATATGGAACCTCTTGACCGACCATATTCTTCCTTGGCGTTCCATGCCCCGATCTCCGCGCCTCTTCGTAGTAAACCTTGACTAGTGCTATGTATTCCCTATAGCACTCTTTCACATCATGCCCATTCTCCCGAGCCAATCCCAAAAGCATAGCGACATCACTCCACATATTATTAAACGATACATTCATGTATCCTCTCATGTCATCCACAAACTTGTATAATCCTAGCAAATCTATTTTGATTACCCCTACAACCGGTGGTAACGTCCCCAACACATCTTGCCCCAAATATCCAAGATAAAACCACTCCAACAATTCAACAAATTTCTTTTCCATAATCTCCCAATTCTTAAACACTAGTTTATCGATTTTAAGTAAATCTAAAAAGGACAACAAGCGTGGGAAAGTATTTACCTTTAAATGATATAGCGTTCCATTAAGACTAAGATATTCATCATCAACGTAGTCTTGGCTATCATCCTTGTCCATCTCCAACTCTTCCATTCCCTTAATCAAAGAACATTCTTCACTAGGGTCGATTGACTTATAATAATCTTTCATAAACTCTTGGTGATCCTTAACTATCCTTTCATCACCCATATCCATGGTACCTTCATCCTTGTTAAACATATACCTAATTTGACACGTACCATTGCCATAAGTCAATATGAACCCTTGGTCTTCAAGTTGGTTGATGCTTAAGACATTCATCGTGATTTCCGGCGTGTAAAGCACGTTAGGAATCACAATACTTCCTTCTTTGTTATCAACGATTGCCTCTCCGACACCATAGGAGACAATAAACTTCCTTTCCTTCTCCTCTTTGCCCACCATATTAAAACGATTGATCATACGATTGAACAAGGTCCTTGTAGGACTCATATGTTTGGCATGGGTTTTGCTAACGTACCATATGTTATTCCAGTTTCCCTGGTCCGTCCCTTCTACCATGAAGTCCGTCTCGACATGGACTTTTCCTGATGGGTAGTAGAGTGCTTCTTGAATTCTTTGTGTATTCTCCATTGTTTGATCTTGATCGTTTGTTTTTTTTTTGGAATTCCAGTATAAGTGTCCCTTTACTTTGCAAATGAAACAGCGTGACCTTCTTTCTTTTCTGGAAGTCGTGGGTATGTGGATACTCCTGATTTTTTGGATGGCGGTTGTGAAAGTGGATAACGGTTGGAACTTGTAACCGTTTGAGACTTTGAGACATTATAGGATACAACTTCTTGAAGTTTATCCCATAGTAACCGTTTTCCCTCATTAGATAACCGTTTCTTTTTTGTTCCCCACTTAGAACCGTTTGGATTAATATCCCTTTGTAGAAAACTCCTATTCAACGTCACTCTTGCATTCTTTCTAGATGGCTCGTTCCAGGATTCGGAACATGGGCTCTGGTACCAATGTTGGGTACTCTTCACAGGTCTAACGTCAAGCCATCTACGTTGCATAATTGCTTTGTAATTGACCATGGTGTGCGTATAGTTTTGAGAGACAAAGTATGCGAATTGATATGATACAAAGATATGTAAAATACGAATAACATAAACTTGTAAACTTGAATTGTTGTTATACAAATGACTAGACTCGATCCTATTTAAACAACATGAAATGACACCATCATAAGGTATGAAACGTTGTGATGTTTCATGTGTTAACTGTCTTCTAACCGCCCTTAACAGGCTTCTAACGAACATAACTAACTCTGAAGGGTGTTTGGATCAATGCTTGACCCACCCATGTCCTTCCCTTTGACCCATAAACATAAAGCGTGAAATATAAATAATGTACTTTAACATACAAACATTAAAGCGAGAGGTTTACAATGCCCAACAAATTGAAGGCGTGTATTTTAAATTGATTCACTCGATGGGTTATGAACTGAACCGACCGAGTAATTTTGGTTTGGTTTTCTGTTCATATTTTCCAAAAAGTCGGTGGCGGGTCGGTTTCATCGGTTAAGGCCGGTTTTGACCGAGGCTCAGACCTAACCATAAGGTGAAACCAATGTCAGCTTTATTGCATTTTGCTAAAACTTGACTGATCTGAGAATCAAAGCTCAGATGCCTTCAATTAGTCGAAATCATTGTTTGCATATACAAATACAACTCCTTAAACCAAGTCCAATTATTCAACCAAATAGGCTCAACCAAAAGAGTGATGTTTGATAGAAAAGGTTGATGTATTTGCCACAATATAAATGGCAACCATGACACAATTAACATGCGGCAGCATGGTTTTTCAACAAACTTTTAATTTCATTAAGAAATACGGAAGGTTAGTAACATACATCTAATTTAAGGAAATAAAAGCGTCACGAAAGTTTTCATTTTTAAGCTACTAGAGTTTGATTAAAGCTCAATTGATGTTCTTGGCTTGCTGATTTCTTCATATGCATCCATAAATGTAAGACTTTGGAGAATTCATCCTTTCCTGAAAGAACAAAGTTTCAGTAAGTGTGAGTTGCCAATCGATGATGATATCGACATACCATGGAGTAAAAGTTTAAAGAATGATATAGATATGGTAAAACTTTTATATCTACAATATATTTCTTGGTAGCAATGAAGGGCAAAGACAGAATTCAGGTCAGAGGTTAAAGGTTTTAAAAAAATGAAAATTTGGTTATCCACATCGTTATATGTTGGTGCATGACATATAGGCACCTTACATTGACTCTAACTCGATCAATGACCAGTACAAATGATGAGAGTCATTCCAAATTTAACGATGTAGTACATGTTCGGTTATTAGTATATCAGCAAAGGGAGAACTTATGTTGCCTACAACCTCTTTAGCCTACTAATCCACATGATGTTAATCATTAGCACTAAAATAGTAATCCCACCAATTCACCTATCATCACAAATTCTCAAACAAGTGTTTCATTTAGCTCAATGCAATCATTATAAACGTTAAGAATACTTTATTAGCACTGAGATAACTGATGAGTTCAACGATTTCTGTGCCCATGTGACATTGCATTTACTTTATGAATTTCATCAAAATGAGACAGAGTTGGAAGATTAAAATTCACCTTAATTTTCATGATCAATGTTATCAGCAAGGCCTAAAGGGTGAAAAGGTGAAACCAAACTCTCAACAACAATGCAAGCTTTATGAATTTCATCAAAGTTCCCAATCTCCGGAGATGAACTATCTTTTGAATCATAGACAAGCAATTGCATTAACTTCATAACAACACTTTCCCGTCCTTTGAAATATATAAAGGATCCAAAAATATATTCCTCGGATTAGTCGGACATGGGATGCAAGCCAACTTAGTCCAAGATTCTTTCTCTCCATAAACCTTCATCACCCATACATCCACCACATGACTTTTACAATAATTACAAAGAACACACAACCATTCTCCCAAAACCCCCAATTCACAAGTCATATCACCTTTAGCATCATACTCCGGCAGCAAAACTTCACCATAAGTCTCCTTCCCCAAATCAAGAGAAACTATACGCCAAGGACCCAAAGAGACATCACCAGCCGCCCAATGAAGAGCTCCATTTAAAAACTTACCATCATTTTTAGGATAAGTACAAGGAAAACGACCAATTTCCTTCCAATTTCCAGCTTTTAACGAATATATCATAGCACCCCAGTAAGGCCAAAACCGTTTACAATGAAATATTATAACCACCTTGTAATCATGAGTCGTCTCATCATACCCAAAACCATAGAGAAAATACAACCCTTGTTTAGAAGCAGGCAAAACATTGGTTGTTCTAGTACTAGGGTTGTAAATAGACAGAGTATTATTATCCTCAATAAAAAGGCACATTAATCCATTACAAGACCCAACTATCCTAAAACCTCGAGACAGAGTTCGTTGCAATGGATTTTCAAGCACTAACGCGTTATTAACAGATTTATTAAACAACACATCATGAAGAGGACAAGTGGTGAGATAGTTTGTTCCTATACCATTGATGAAAACTAGTCTATGATGTTTATAGTTAATGTTGTTGGTACTAGAAAAACTGTAATGTGTTTTAATGAAACGGTGATCGGATATTAAAGAGTACCATTCTTTGCAAACAGACTTACATCGTAATAATGATTTAACTGAAGCCTTCAACAAGATTTCACGGATGATTTCTGGTGGAAACGATGCCTTTGAATTTTGTTTATCTTTGTGTGCCATTTTTTTGTTAGGGTTCTTCTTATACGGAGTATTTGATTTGGTTGGCTTTGGGAAGAATAAATACTGTTGTTGGATGTGTCTTTCTATATTTCCATGTTTTGCTCATTCTTCAACTACGCTTTATTATTTCAACACGAGCTTAATTTAGCTCATAGTAGAATATTTAGCGCAAACATCTTGGTGCGTTTAGTTGAAAGGAAACACATTTTGTTTTAACAAAAATATATTGTATTAAACAATATAATTGTTGAGGCAAATTCACCTATCCGGTTAGGTGGAGGCTCTGCTTTAATCAACGATGCGGATGGAATAAGTCTTCCTTCTGCACCATGAGCAACACGTTAGCCTACGCCTGGATGATGTCGGGACCAAGCTCCGGCGTGAAAGTAAGGCTGGAGGTAAAGATGGCAATAAATCATAATTAATGTAAGTGTGTGTATTTATGTCTCTCGAATCATTAAATGTATTGAGGTATTTATACTACTCCAACTATGTACCTTCGTTCGTGGATATCTTGTTAATGCGAGACCTATATTACATGTTTGCAAGCCTATAGCCACCCTAGTTGATAGGCCACGTGGTAAGAATCCCTTAAAAACTGGATACTGTCGTTTGTCGTCCGGACGGTTTAGACAATGTCGTCCGGCCAGCGATGATGCGGACGCATGTCTTCGGAAATATCGCCAACAATAATGAAAATGGAAGAACGTTCAAATCAATGTTTACCATCAAATTCTTTACAAAACATAAAATTTTCATTTCCTGCTTTCAAGGAAAACTACAAAACACAACTATTTTGTTTTCGTTGTTTCCCTTGTAACCCCCCATTGTTTTCTTGAGAATGAAAAACAATATTATATGAACGCGTTTTCTATGTTTTGAACCAACAAAAAAAAGAGCGTCAGCTCCAAAAAAAGGATTGTTTGCATTACTAAAATGTGAAAAATTAAGAGTGTGTGTAGACGGTGAAAAATACTCTTTTCTCAATGACTTTTTCATTAGAAACTGAAAAAACTAAAAATCCGTTTCGTACACATTTTTTAAATTTTTTTTTGAAAGAATGAAAATCTCATTTTTCAAAATTTATCTAAAATTTATGAAAAACCTCTTTACTTTTACTATTTTTTCATCCTATTTTTTAAATTCTCTTGCAGTTTTCAATTTTCTAAAAAAGCATCATCTAAAAGCGTTCTCTAAATTTATAGCAACTTTCTAGGTATAAAAACCCTTCCGTGTTTCTAAAAAAATTGAGATAGAAATTTAAGGATATTATTCTACAACTAAGCGCATCTACTCTTTTTTGGAAATATAAAATAGAAAATTAAGATTTTTTTCACACCTAAGCGCACCGTATGTTTCAACATGAGCTCAATTTCCAAAAATTCAACAAGTCGGTGTCTTGTTTTATATACGCCACTAATTTACGAAATGGATGAGGTGTTTGTACTGGAAAGCAATCCGAAGAGTTTGACATCGTCTGATTATTTGTTTTAATGTACAATTGGCTAGGTATTTAGTTGTCCTTCAAAAATTCTTAGACAGTTTCTAACCAAGTATATAAATCGAGATGCACACTAACAAAATCTTATAAGCACAATGACGTTCAACCCAATTCAGTTTAGCCACTTGACCCGATTGAAAAGAGTGAAATGAAAATGAGAAAGAGTAATGGCCTTTTATAATCTCAAGTCAAATTGTTGATTCCGTCTTGAGGTATGAAAATTGTAGGAACAACGCATTAGAATTTATGCTACTTTTGGATTGGATTTTGAAAGGTTTATGGATATAATTTAATATGCGTATGACCGGATTCGAAATCGAGACTTCGGGATTGCACACATTACGTATGAGAGTTGATGTTAAATAATTAATATATATATATATATATATATATATATATATATATATATATATATATATATATATATATATATATATATATATATATATATATATATATATATATATATATATATAATGTTATTATTATTAATTATTTGTCACGAAATAAATACTTAACGATAGTTAATATTTAACGAGTTTAGACTAACAGTCGTTAAATGTAAACTACGAGGACTAGAGATGAAATTAGTGGACAAGAAAATTCTAGAACCCTCTTGGGTCTATGTGGCGGTCGTGGGTATCCAAGCCCAGGAGGAGAGTTTTCTTTGTCACCAAGTTTTGAGAAACTATATATCTGATCCCTTGTATTCATAATTCTCTAACCTTGGATTACTAAGAAACCTAATTTCTTTATTCTCTCTCTCTTTTGGTTTTGGCGATCGGTTACCACCCTCCCAGGGTTTCGATTTTCCAACTCAAAATACAAGTGTTTGGTTTTATTTGTGATTCAAGAACCTAGCTTTTCACATCAAATCGATATTAATGCGTGTGCAAAAACGAAGGACAAATACATTTGTGTTTGTGGGATTTTTGGTGGTCGACTATTTGTGGGTCAATTGTTATAAACCCTAAGTTAGGGTTTGGGTTTTTGTTCCTCGTTCACGTTATCGTGTGTATTACTAAATTGCTAAAAGTGCAGCACATTCTTATTCGGTTAATTATTTACATATATTATTCCTATTACTTCCGCTGCATGCTTTGATGATGTTTACTTATTTATAATAATTGTTATGATTAGTAAAACCCAACAATGGCATCACGAGCAGTTAATATGTTGTAATTAATTACGAAACACATAAAATTGAATCTTTGTGATTATTACATGTAATTATTGGTTTCTAGGGTTTTAAATTTGAAACCCTATTTTTTTTATTTTGGGTTGAATACCAGTAATTTGTTTAATTAGGTTTTATATTTTGTAAAACTTGTAGAAACCCTAGGATTGCATTTATATTTTATGTGATTTTAATGAATAATTGTTATGTGCCATGTATTATGCGTATCTTGGGATTATAATTGTTATGAGGGATCCATGGTGAAACATGCATGTTTTGCTATGGATTATTGTTTTGATTAATTGTTAAGTGATATACACATGTTTATTTGTTTGATAATTATTGAATTGGGGAAGACCTCAATATGTGCTAATTGGTATATTATTGACTTTAGCTTACATGATCGACTTGTCGATGCATGTGGCTCATCTACCTTGTAGTTGAAAGCCTAGTTGATGTATGCATTATATTACGCCTAGAATTGTTTATTAAGGTTTTATCGAATAATTATGCATGTGGCTAATTGTTTTACATATGTTTAATTGTTAAGTTATATGTATATATTATTTGAGTTTGTTTAATTTTTATTAAAGTGCTTTTTTGTTTATATTGTATGACATGTTTGTAAGCAAAAGGGTTTTTATGAATAGAAAATTAAATGGACTAAATAATGGCGAAATTGATTTGTTTTCTAAGTATTAAATCTTGAACTTTTAATCGATTGATGCGATTGTACTAAATGGTTAGAAACGGCTCACCGACTAGAACAAACTCAAAGGGGTTCAAAGAAGTGCGGCAGTCACGCTGAAAGGATGTCTAAGGTTATGCTTCAACGCTTACACGGTCCTCGCGCCTCACGTGCGTTCGATTGGAGCTACCTAGTATAACCATTCTATGTACGAAGCATCTTGGTGCAAAGTTGTAAGTTTCTCAACGCATCGATTAAAACTTTGTAGAATTTAATCTTAGCAATTAAAATATAAGTAATTTTTGAAAATTTTATGTTATAGAGATGTATGCATGCTTCTTTATACATAAGTTTTGATTACACGTCAAAATTGTACCTTTTAAATTTAAGTTTATGCCATCTAATGATATGAAACACTTGAAGTTGTAATTTAGTTATGTGAGACCTTGAGCTAGATTACAATAACAAGGTGAATCTTTATGTTGTGTGAGACCTCGACAATAATTTGAAGTTTCTAAATTAGATAACTTAATTAAGTTAGTTAGTGAGACCTATAACTTAAGGCATAAGATGGGATAAAACATGCTTACGTTTTGCATAATTGTTCGGAAAAATTGTAAATCCCATATTTTCTAGGAATTGAAAACTTGTTTGTCAATTATTGTTTTTCAACAATTATTGACCAAAGGGTATTTCAATTTCTTGAATGTTTATTATCGAAAGTACTAACTATTGAACTTTTATTTTACGTAGAAATGGCTCAAGTGAATCTCGCACTAGCCTCGTCATTCAAATCTATGTTTGATCGAGAGAAATTATTGGCGCAAATTTCAATGATTGGTATCGTGAACTCGTAATTGTCTTAAGGGTTGCCAAAGACTAGATTATTTGAACATGCCTTGTCCTCCACGAACTGCGGTGATACTACTGCTTAAGCCGAAGTGCATGGCAAGCAGTATGATAGACATAATGAGGTCGCTTTGCATTATGCTTGGGAGTATGGCTCCAAACTTGCAAAAGCAGTTTGAAAATTACTTCCCTCACAACATGCTTGCCGAACTTATTCGGTTGTTTGAAAAGCATGTTTGTAGAGTTGTATGATCGATAGATGCTCTACGGTTGCAAGCAAGGGGACGGAAACACATGGCGCCCATCTGTCTGAAATGATGAGTTACATGGACCAGCTCGGGAGACTCAATTATGTCTACCCTAATGACATACAAATTGGCCTTATCAACGGATCCCTTAACAAGGAGTTTGATGGTTTCGTCTTGCAATTACAATATGCATTGCACGGGAAGGCAGTTAGTGAGGTACATGCAATGTTCATTGACTACGAGAAAGGTTTGCCCAGAAGGCTCCTACACTACGGTTGCTACTTTCAAAGGGTAGGATTTCTAAGCCTAATAAGCCGCTAGCGAACAAGAAAGGGAAAGGTAAGGGTAAAGTTGATAAGGAAAACAAGTTATGGCTTATCAACAAGAACCAAGTACCCTCCCAAAAAGCATGAGAATCCTAAAAGGATCAGGCTTGTCATCACAAAGACCAGGTAGGACACTTTGGAAGAGGCTATCACTCTACCTTGATGAGTTGTGTACTAAGAGGTATAAAATGCCGGCAATGTTGCTAGCACTTGAACTCTTTTGATGATAGAATTATTTGCTTTTCCTCATAAAATAAACTTACGGGTATATGATCTTGGATGTGGTATTCACATTTGTAATACACTGCTGCAGGGACTTAGAGGTGCAAGGAAGCTCGCCTATGGACAACAATACATGCGTGGGTAATGGAGCACATGCGGTCGTTGAAGCTATAGGAACGTTTGATTTAGTTTTACCTTCGGGTTTAGTCTTGTCTTTGAGCGATTGTCATTCTGCGCTTCTATAATTAGGGGTGTCGTTTACATTTCCTTGTTAAAAGATATTGGTTTTATTCATACATTTCTTGATTATGGAATTTCGGTTTCTTTAAATGATGTTTTTACTTTAATGTTATTCCGATTAAATGGTGTGTTTGAAATTGATTTGCATGATAATGTGATTGATAAAAATAATTGCATTTTAGCATCAATAATAAAAGAATCAAAAGTGATTTGGATTCTTCATATCTTTGGCATTGTAGACTTGCTCACATAGGCAAAGAAACGCATGCAAAAGCTACAACACGATGGGCTTTGCAAGACATCAATGATGAATCATTTGATAAATGGGAATCTTGCATATCGGGAAGATGACCAAGAAACCTTTACAAATAGTTTAGAAAGGGCTTGATCTTCTTGGTGTGATACATCTTGGCGTATGTGGACCACTAAGACATGTGTCAAGGAAGGGTACTAGCTACTTCTTAACCTTTACTGGATGATTTTAGTCGTTATGGTTATGTTTATTTACTTAAACATAAACATGAAGTTTTGAAACATTTAAGGTTTTCAAGAGTGAAGTAGAGGCGAAAATAGGAAAGAAGATTAAAGCTCTTCGATCCGATAGAGGTGGTGAATATTTAAGCCAAGAGTTTAAAGATTATCTAGGCGAGTATGGGATTGTCCGAGAACTCACTTTTCCATATACTCCACAACAAAATGGTGTATCCGAGAGAAGAAACCGTACATTGTTAGATATGGTGCGATCAATGTTTAATCTTACAACTCTTCCACTTATCCTTTTGGGATTATGCTTTAAAACTGTTGTTCGCATTTTGAATATGGTTCCAACTAAGAAGGTTGATAAGACTCCTTATGAAGTGTGGTATGGGAAGCTCCCAACTTGTCTTACTTAAAGGTGCAGGGTTGTGAGGCGTTTGTTAAGCGTGACTCGGTGATAAGCCACAACAAAGATCATTAAGTGTATCTTCGTAGGATACCCAAAGGAAACTATGGGTTACTACTTTTACTTTCCACACGAAAACAAAGTAATTGTTGCTAGGTATGGAGACTTCCTTGAAAGGGATCTCATATCTCATGAATTCGATGAGAGTTTATGATCACGGAAGATGATCAAGAAGATACATCACCTTACGAAAACACTAGCCAACCTCAAGTAGAACACGAAAGTCCAGGTGTTCCACACAGAAGTTGAAGTGGTTCCCATTCGTAGATCTGCAAGGGCTACGCGTGCACCTGAACGTCTATGTCTTAACGTAGAAGCTCAGGAAAATATGTTAGGGGATCTTGGTGAACCTGCTAACTATAAGGCTGCTATGATGAGTCCTGAAAAGGATAAATGGCAAGTCGCAATGAATGGGGAAATGCAATCCATGATAGATAACGAAGTCTGGATAGAGGTTGACTTACCTCCAAATGCTAAGGTAGTTGGAAGTAATTGGCTCTATAAGATAAAGACTGACATGGATGGCAATGTACACACCTATAAAGCTCGTCATGTAGCTCAAGGGTTTACTCAAAGTTTGGGGATAGACTACGAGGAGACATTTTCTCCTGTAGCAGACATTAGAGCTATTAGGATTCTTATAGCCATAGCTGCGTACTATGACTATGAGATATGGCAAATGGATGTAAAAACTGTCTTCTTAAATGGTCGCCTAGATGAGGACATCTATATGGCGCATGACTGAAGGGTCATGAATCCAAAATTTCCAAAGCGTGTATGCAAACTTCAAAGATCCATTTATGGGTTGAAGCAAGCATCAAGGCAATGGAACAAGAAGTTTGATGAAGAAATCAAGAAATTTGGTTTCACTCAAAATCTTGATGAGCCATGTGTATATCACAAAGCTAGTGGGAGTAATGTTATTTTCCTTATCTTATATGTCGATGACATATTGATCATGGAAAAGACATTCCAAGTTTGCAAGATGTAAAGTCTTATCTTGGGCGCTTTTCTATGAAGGATTTAGGGGCGGCATTTATTACGGGAATCAAGATCTCTTGAGATAGATCAAGGCGGTTGATTGGACTAAGTCAAAGTACTTACATCGATAAAATATTGAAGAGATTCAATATGCATAATTCCAAGAAGGGATATTTGCGATGCAAGTGAACATGGCTTAAGTAGTGAACTATGCGCGTCAACACTGAAGAGGTGGCACACATGAGAAAAGTTCCTTATGCTTGACGGTGGGATCTATCATGTATGTTGTGAGATGTACAAGGCACGATGTGGCGTTTGCACAAAATATCACCGATCGATATCAATAGAATCGGTGTGAAACAACAGCATCTTTGAAGAACATTCTTAAGTATCTAAGTGGCTACTAAAGAAATGTTTCTAGTGTATGGTGGGAATCGGATCACGAAACTTGATGTTACTGTGTTTTTGCGATCGTCTTTCCAAACCGATAAAGATGATAAGAAGTCTCAAACGGGATATGTCTTTGTCATTAATGGAGGAGGCCGTTGTTGGAAGAGCAAGAAGCGCACAACGAACTATGTCTATTCTGAGTTGAGTACATAGTCATTGCGATGGAAGCTGCGATAAAATTGTTTGGATTAGGAAATTCATTTCGGGACTCGGAGTAATGCCCTCAATCGAATTACCTTTAAATGTGTATTGTGACAACTCTGCTGCAATAACATTTGCCAATGAGCACAGAGTCGTGAAGGGCGGATATTTTCCTAGAGCGATATTACTATGTTCGAGAACAAGTCGAAATAGGTGAAATCAATCTACTCAAAGTTCATACGGATGATAATCTAGTCGATCCCTTCTGAAGCCTTTGCCAAAAGAAAACTTCTTGACCATGCTTGATGGGATAGGACTTCGTTTAGCTAGTAGTTTCATGCGGATCCGTGATTAGTATTTGGATAAAGGATGTTATGAACAAATATTATTTTAATGAAATAAAATAGTTGTTTATGTTTATTTTTCATTTTCTTAATATTATATCCTATATTTGCATGTTTAATCCGTGAATGACTTATGTTATTCTAAATAGTCCGTTGTCGATCAATGATGTGGGAATGTCATTTGAATTAAGACAAATCTGAGTTTTGGTAGAAGATATTTAAAGTATATTGATGCGTTGGACATACAAGATTCACATGATATTCAATGAATTGAATATAGGACAGATCCCAACTTTACATGATTATACTTATGGATCTTTGTCATTAAGTATATCAAAATTTGATTCACAGTTTCCAAAACACGTCAAGCTTAACTCACACAAGCTAGCCACTTGTGAATGACTAACCGTAAGAAACTTAAAGCAGTTCGGACAACGATTTGTTGATAATGAAGGCTTAAGGGTTATGTGTGTGGATAAAACCTCAATATCGATATCAAAAATAATCACAAAGATAGATTCAAATTCTCTTAGGAAAAGAATAATAAATCAAATCCTGTAAATGATCGTGTATACCTGATTAGACAACCCGAATCGTTTTCCCAACGAGGCGTGAATTACCAACGTCGTTTTGGTTTGGAAATTAATGCTCGATGTTTTGATTTGTTTGATTTTGATTTTATTTAAACTACGAAATGGGGAAAGTAATTAAGGTAAGCTAATCTACGGAAATCCTAAGTGCAAATATAACTAAAACGTAGTTAATACGTAATTAAAATGCAACTACGTCTAATCTATATCCTAAAATGCCTAAAATTATTTTTATTCTAGAAATGATATAAGAAAACTATTTTAGAATTAAAACTAATTTTTAGGATTTTCTTGATTTTAAATTAAAACTAATTTTTAACTATTTAAACTAAATTAAAATTCTAAAATTATGAATTTAAAGAAAAAATATGAAACTATTTTCTAAAAATCTAAAATAACTCAAAAGACTTTTTAAAACTATTTTTGTATTTTTCATTAATTTTCTATTTTCTACAAATTTAAAACTATTTTAATCTAATTTAAATTGTGAAAATACCAAATAAAAGGGAAAAATAAGGAAAATCTTTTTATGCTTTTATATTTTTCTTAAACTGAGAAAATTGAAAAATTATTTTTGGAACCTTTTCTCAATTATTTGCAATAAAACTATTAAAATTGATTAAAAACTATTTTAAAATGAGAAAATAGTAAATAATGACCAAAATTGTGAAAATCTCAGAAAATTCTAAAATGATAATCTAAATCTATGAAAAATAAGAAATAAGCAGTTTATGTGTAAAATATGAAAGTTGTAGTGCAACTCTGTTATGAATAAGCTAAGGAAATTAAGCTAGAAAGTGAATTAAGCTACCAAACAGTGACTGAAGCTAATGTGTACTAAAATAAGCTAATAGCAACTAAATATACCTAATCCTAACAAGCTACAAGCTCAGATCAATGATTTATGCAACTGACTACTCAAGCTAATCAGTGAATCAGGCCTACTATTTAAGCTTGTTCACAAGCTTATTCAGTAAGCTAATCTAAAAACCAACAGTGCAGTCCTAAAGAACACCTGGCCAGCTACAAATGAGCCAAATTACAGACTCTAACTCCTAGAAATAAGACCAATGCTAAAGCTGCAAATTACCTGGTTCACACTCAGTACATACTGAGTGTGAACAGGGGAGAAAATGCTATTTTGATTAGCTGATTTGAAACTTAAAAGGACTAGATCAGATTTAACAAAAGTTATTTTCAATATAAGACCGATTGAAGATTGTTTATCCAAAGTCTCAATCACTTAAACTTGAAAATGAATCAATGAGAGAGCCTCAAAGTTTCTTTGAAAATCTGTTTTGAACCTTTTGACTACTTAGAACACTTTTGAAATTTTGACCAAAGTGAAATTGTACATCAAATCATGAACCGAGATTGATGATTTTAGACTAACTATGATGACAGTAAGCTAGATCTACTTGTTTTAAGCTAATATGTAAATTTATACCATCTGATTTAAACAGTGACAAAATCTAGATCAGTTACAAAATGATTTTGACTAAATGAGTGTACCTGCTATAACAAAGACCTAGAATCAATATCAATAACCTACTTAAGCATTAATCAAACACTCAAAACTGATCTGCTATCCTCTATCACAGATTTGAGGCCAAAACCAAACACTAGTTAACTACTGATTTATGAACTAAGAACAGATTAAGACTAAATGATACTAAACTGATATTAAACACAGATCAATTAATACAAATTATCACTAAACTATCAGATGCAAACAACAGATTCAGTTAACACAATGTAGATAACAGATTTGAGAACTTACAACTTTCCTAGCCACTATGGCTTGCATCAATGAAACAATGAACCTCTAACCTAATAAAAACCCCTAACCTACTCCAATTCCAGCTCAATTTCAACCCAATTCCAGCATCAGCATCATCCCAATCCAGATCCAACACCGGTGAGCATGTAATCGCCATCAGAAAGCAACTATAGTTAACTGGTTTTTTTTTTTGTGATTTGAGTATGAAAAGAAGGATAAGCTCACAATAAGCTATTAAAAGCTTATATAAACCATATAAACGATGAGATCAAGATGGATCACTCCATAAAATAGATCTAATATGATTTTTATTTTTCAATGATTTTATTTGATTTTTGTATTTTTGAGTTTATGAAGAGACAAGCTAAAAACAGGTTTATAAAACTGAAATAAGCACTAAACTAGAATAATAAGTAGATTCAAATCATAAAAACTTAAACAAACACTTGAAAATGAAATTCTAAATTTTATTAATACGAGAAATTTGAGTACAAAATAGAATTACAAAAGACTTAAAACATTTAAAAATGGAAATTACAATTAGCTAAAATACTGAAACTAGAGAGAAGAAAAATTAAAGGATGAATACAATGTGAATGAAATAGGGTCCTATATATAGCTAAGCTCAAGGTCTTGGGAAGCTTAAAATCCTCGTTTGTGCTTCTTTGGTGATTTGCATCCCTTGGATCATCCTACACGTTTCCCACTTGATAACAACCATTGGATTAGATCTTACACGCATCTTGACCAATAGGAGAGCAGCATTTGAGAGATTGCACGCGGATCGATGACATGGCAGTGCCCATGTGTCAGGGAATGTCAAGGAAAGTACAATCTTACCCTTAATTGTAGTAATTTTGCCAATTTAACCATGTGGGTAATTAGGGTTCTATGTAACTGGGTAATTGGGGGTAGAAAGGGCGGGTATTGGTTTTTTTTATTATTCTTTGAGTGTTTGACCGGTTGTGGTTCGTTGACTCGGGTTATAAAACCGGGTAATTGTGGGAAACGGGTTATAATATTAAACCGGGTGTGGTTTGTTTTAGATTGGGCTTGGATCCGGGTTTAATTGTTTTGGCCCGTGAGTTTGGTAATGGGTTTGGACTAAGGACTATTATTGTTACCATTTAATGTACCAAGGATCAAAAGTGTCTGCTTTCCAAGGACTAAAGGTGTAATTTTGACAATGCTCATTAAGGACCAATCTTGTCAATCTCAAATAATCCAAGGGTGAAGTATGCAAACTCGAAACTTCAAGGATCAATTCGCCAAAATCTCAAAGTTCGGGGACCCATCTTGACATTTCTTCAAACTTGACCGAAACTTCAAAATCATCCTTAGAGAATAAAATCTTCCAAAATACACAATCTTGACCTTCCGGCTCAGCTAAACTCTCTTGATCTCTCGTTCTCGGATTTACGTCGATTTGGTTCCTTTTGCGTGTTTTGCATATCCGCACTTCGCACAAGCACAAACTCAAGAAAACCACAAATATTAGCAATAAACGGCTTTTCCTTGGTTGTTTTGGGTCAGATTTACTAATATAAAGATATGTGTTTAAGCACATATCATATATCATGAAATGTTTATCCTCAGACTTGAGATACCAGATAACTGTTATGAATGTAGTGCACTTGTGTAAGATAGTCTAATGCTATCCGTAACTGGTAGTTATAAGGGCTATTTTCAGAAATGTTACAAAGTTCATGAGAGTTATGTTTGTAGTCAATAGAATTTGTTCCTTTGAATTTGTTTCAAAGCATAATACTATATTTGGGCCTCTCGTAGGGTTGACAAGATGTTTGTATGGCCATACCCAAGATCAATCTAGAATACGTTCAGATGATTTGGTAATCTTGTTCAATCAGATATAACGAGAAACATAATATTAACTTATGAAATGACTTGATCCATATTCATAGTTAATGTAGTATTAGCAACAAAAGGATAAGTAAAAATGATGAATTATTAAATGGTTTTTCAGGATACCATACTCGATTCGATCGGGGGGCATTGGCGTATTAAGCTAGACTAAACCAATGTCATTACTATATTAAGTAATATCTAAGTGGGAGCTGAAAGGTTTATGGATATAATTTAATATGCGTATGACCAGATTCGAACTCGAAACTTCAGGATTGCACAAATTACGTATGAGAGTTGATGTTAAATAATTAATATATATAAATGTTATTATTATTAATTATTTGTCACGAAATAAATACTTAACGATAGTTAATATTTAACGAGTTTAGACTAACGGTCGTTAAATGTAAACTACGAGGACTAGAGATGAAATTAGTGGACAAGAAAATTTTAGAACCCCTCTTGGGTCTATGTGGCGTCGTGGGTATCCAAGCCCAGGAGGAGAGTTTTCTTGGTCACCAAGTTTTGAAAACTATATATACAATCCGTTATATTCATAATTCTCCTAACCTTGGATCACTAAGAAACCTAATTTATTTTCTTCTCTCTCTCTTTGGTTTTGGCCGATCGGTTACCACCTCCCAAGGGTTTCAATTTTCCAACTCAAAATACAATTGTTTGGTTTTATTTGTGATTCAAGAACCTAGCTTTTCACATCTAATCGATATTAGTACGTGTGTACAAGAACGAAGGACAAATACATTTGTGTTTGTGGGATTTTTGGTGGTCGACTATTTGTGGGTCGAATTGTTATAAACCCTAAGTTAAGGTTTGGGGTTTTGTTCCTCCTTCACGTTATCGTGTGTATTACTTGAATTGCTAAAAGGTACGCACATTCTTATTCGGTTAATTATTTACATATATTATTTCTATTACTTCCGCTGCATGCTTTGATTATGTTTACTTGTTTATAATAATTGTTATGATTAGTAAAACCCAACAGGTTTCAATGATAATTATTCTTTGTTTGATGATCTCTTTAAACTTATTAAAGGGTAAATAAGGCTGAACAAATGAACAAGTCCAAATAATCAACAAAAGATTGGACCCAAAAAGATAGGTAGAGGATAGTATAATAGCGATTCAACTACCTCTTAGTTTCGTCCAAAGATATGAAAATTGTAAGAAAATACATCAAAGTGTTGGAATTAAAAGTATAAGAGTAGCAGCATTCTAGGTATTGATGCTATTGTTGGATTGGATTTCAATGCGCATTCTTTGCCCGAAAAATTTCTTTAATCGCATCGACAAATGTTGAAATATTTTGGCATACCTGGGCATCCAAGGAATTCACCATTTCCTGAAACAATGTAGATTGATTTAGTTTGAGGCTATCTAATGGTTATATTGTGGATTGCAAAGTTTAGTTTATAGATTTATTAGACATGTTAATTGCAAATGTCACGGTTTAACTTTTATATCTATTATTTTGTTTCTTGAGGTATTAGCAGAAGTGGTGCTCAGACTTGAGGTTACGGGGCTAAAAAAACACGTCCCTCAAGTAAAGAGATAAAATAAAGTAGGTTATCTAAGTATTTTCAAAGTAACAAATGTTATCAACATTGACACCCCACATAGACACTGTATACCCTTAATTATGACAACCGATGATAAGATACGAATCACAACTTATTAGGCAAATCCATGATGCAGTACATGCATTTTTGTCACACATGGCCAACTTCAGTTGCATAAAAACTACATATACACGAGAAAAAATATACGTGACGAAGTCGAATGATGATATTAGATGGATAAAACAAATAGGTAGGTCGGTGCTTGGCGAAACTAGTTTATGTCAAAGCATGCAAAAAAAGTAATACATGTCAAACAGATCAACTTGTGTTGATCCATTAAACACATTTTTCCTCTCTTTTTTTTTGGTTTCATAGATAAATAGAATATTAATACAGTAAATAAGGTCATATTCTTGGATTCATCATATATATAGCGATTTCAGAGGTTGTCATAAGTATACACTTTTGAAAAGTTTTAACTTGTTCTGACCCGTGTCATTATTAGCTGATGAACCCTTTTATATGGGTTGAAATTACCACCATTACTACTAGATAATTTAGAAAGAACCTGTATAGAAATACTTCTCCGAGCTAAAAGAAAGCACGCAATTAGAAATGAATGACTAACCTCAACTTTGCAAATAAAGTCGAGAGTAATGTTGTCCCAAACTCTAGATCAATATATGTAGATTGCAAATGTAAAGTAATATGAATAAGTAAATTGTCTATTAACCTTCTAATCATTCGATACATGTACATATATATATGTTTCTAACCGATGCAAACTAAACATCATGATGGTTCGGTTTGTAACCATGATCCATAACCGTTTTCGCTTATTATGTTTCTAGTCGATTTAGTTTGGTCCTTCGTCTAATAATATTTACATATGAAGCATAAAGATTAAGATTATTGGTTCACATTCTCTTCCTTAATCTTGATCGTTGCTTAGTCCTAAATCTTGAACTCCAAGCATTTGTCGCATAGTCACGAACTTCAATCTTGGTAGAGCCTTTGTTAGAATATATCTGCTCTTTGTAGTTCTCCGCTGACATGTTCCACATTGATGTGCCCATTCTCTACGCTTTCACGAATGAAATGGTAGCGAATATCGATGTTCTTGCTTCGTCCATGATTCACGAGTGCTATTGCTGAAATGTTATCAACCTTCAGCGTTATCTTTTTCTCTTCCCATCCAGTTAATTCACAAAGCAATCGCCTTAAACATAAGGCTTGACATGCTGCTGCAGTAGCCGCCATGAATTCTGATTCACATGATGATAGCGCCACTGTTGGTTGCTTCTGAGTGCACCAAGACACCAAGTAATAGGTGACTCTCCGAAGTAAAATACTATCCCGATGGTTCCTTTTCCTTGATCGGTGTTGATTCCATAACTCATCGTTGTAACTGTAATCTTGCCGCCTTCTTGCTTGTATATTATGCCATGCTCCTTTGTTCCTTTAATGTATCGGATTACTTGCTTTACCGCCTTCAGGTGATGATCCTTCGGGTCTTGCATGAATCTGCTGAGTAGTCCGACTGAGTAACTAAGATCTGGTCTTGTATGCAGTAAGTACCTGAAACTTCCGATTAAGCTTCTATAATAAGTTGCGTCAACTAAGTTTCCATCTTCCGCCTTGACCAACTTAGTACCGGTATCCATAGGTATCTTTGTATCTTTCCTTCAAGATCTTATGTATATATCATGTCTGCTTGATTGTAATCTCTCCTCCTGTCTGTGTAACTTCTATCCCAAGATAATAAGCTAACAATCCTAAGTCGCTCATTTCAAATATATCCTTCATCCGGGATTTGAATTCTTCGATTTCTTTCTTTGGAGTGCACATGATTATCGGATCATCTACGAGACTCAACTATAAGTGTAGAATTCTTGTTCCGCTTTGTATAAAGCGCTTGTTCGAGATTACACTTCTTAAAGTCTAAGGAATTTAACATTTGATCAAGCTTCATATTCCAAGCTCTCGGTGCTTGCCTTAAGCCATATAAAGCTTTAGTAAGCTTATAGACTTTTCCTGAGTTTCTTTGTTGAATAAATCCTTCAGTTTGTGTAACGTAGACTTCTTCCTTTAAATCTCCATGTAAAAATGCCGATTTTACATCTAAATGATGTACTTCCCATCCATGATATGCTGCTAATGCTAATATCAACCGAACTGTTTCTATCCGAGCAACCGGTGCAAATACTTCATCGAAGTCTATTCCTTGTTCTTGTACATAACCTTATGCCACTAACCTTGCTTTGTATTTGATGATATTTCCTTTTGCATCCCTCTTGGTCTTGTAAACCCATTTAAGTCCTATTTCCTTTTGATTTTCTAGCAATGTAGTAAGAGTCCATGTATTGTTTTTGTTGATTGAATCCAATTTAATCTCCATGGGCTCAATCCATTTCTCATCTGTTGATGCTTCCTTGTAATTAAGGGGTTCTTCTTCCGGGAATAACAAACTTTGTGGTTCAACTCTACGTGCATACTTGTATATTTCCGTCATATCTCTATATTCACGTACGGGTGTATCATCAAATCTATCTCTTGATTTCTCTACAGAACTAGTAGTAGCTTCTTCTTCCTCTTCTGAGTGTGGGTCGTAATTGTATGTCAGTGGTGTGATTGGTGAACCGGATCGTGAGTCCGATCTTGTTCATGATATGTGTTATCCTCATTTTACTGTGTTGGTGGTGTAAGGTTTTCATTGTCAACTCCTTCTACCACAAAACTAGCCCAAAATGTGTCTTGTGTGCTCGTATCCTCTTCATATTTGTTCCAATCCACGGTTTTGTTTCCATAAACTTTCGTCCCTACTAACATGTTTCTTCTGGCTATTGGATCATATAACCTACATGCTTTTGATCCTTCCTCTACTCCTAAGTAAATCAATGGTATGTACGTCGTCCACTTCTTTAAGTGAGGTATCGTTATCTTTGCATAAGCTGTGCATCCGAATATTCTTAGGTTTTCCGATTTGGTTTCTCATTGTAGAGTGCCTCATATGGAGTTTTATCTATCGGGGCCCTCGTTATGTACCTTATTGAGTATGTAAATAGCATGTTTAATCGCTTCGCCCAAAAGTTAAGGTAACTTCATTGCTTTCATCATACTCCTTGTAGTTGATAACACTGCTCCTATTCCTTCTCTCCACTACTCCATTACATTGTAGGAGAGTACGGTCTTTAACTCAGCTCGTGTTATTCGCTTTTCCTTACGATTTTGTGAATTCATTTGATGTGAACTCACCACCTCTATCCATTCTTAGCATCCTTATTTTCAATTTCATCTCCATTTTTATCTTCGTCTAAATTTCTTGAATGTACTAAATGCCTCATCTTTCGATGTCGGAAAGTAGGCCCACATAAAACGTGTATAATCGTCCACTAACAAGAAAATGAGTTTCTTGCTCGAGTGCGTTCTTTGGACTTATAGGACCGCAAAGGTCTCCATATACTAAGTCCAACGGGTTCTTTGATCCGAATTTAGCTTGGTTTGGAAATGGTGTTCTCCGTGTTTTCCTAATAAACATGTGTCACAATCGCCTGGCATGATTTGTCCTTGAATTCCTTCTACTAGACCTTTCCTAGTCATCTTGTTAATATCGTCAAAGTTCGGATGACCTAATCTAGCATGCCATGACCATGCTTGGTTATCTATATTTGCTAAGAGACATATAGGTGCTTTATCTCAGAATCGAATCTTGTAGAGTCGATTCTTAGATCTTTTTACTTTCATCAACAACTTCTTGTTCCTATCATACAAAGTCAACTTGTTTCCATCCATTATGACCTTACAACCTATTTCCGTAAGTTATCCTAGACTAAGTATGTTGCTCTTGAGGTTTGGTATGTAGTATACTTCCAATACTACCTTCTGTTCCTGGTTCTTACAACCTAATAGTATAGACCCTCTACCCATTATATGTACATACGATCCATCTCCAAAACGTACTCTTCGTGTTACGCTTTCATCAATATCCCTAAAATGACTTTTTATTCCCGTCATATGGTTACTTGCACCATTATCTAAATACCATATGCTTGCGTCCGCTGTAACATATTTCTTTGGTTGAATTTGTTCTTCATTCAAAACACTTCCTTGTGTTCGGTTCGTGTATAGTCATTAATGGTTCATCGTCTTCTAAGATAAGGTTTGATTGTTCACGAGTTGCTTGGTGTTCCTCTACAATTCCTTTTAAGGCGTCCCGATTTTATGACACCTGTAGCATTTTACCTTGCTTACATCCCACTCATTCTTATTCTTATCCAACTCTCTTTATAACTAGAGTTCCTTCCTTGTGAGTTGTTTTGATTTTTATTACGCGGTTCCTCGTGAGAAATTTGATTTCCCACGCGTTTGTAAAAATGTTTCCTATTTCCGCAGTGTTCGCCATGTGCGAATAATAGGTTTCTGGCTTTCTACTTGTCCTCCTTTCCGAGTTTTATCCTTTCCTCAAATGCCTGAGTCTTCCAATGATCTCATCTAAAGTGATGTCGTCGAGATCGGTTGTTTGTTCTATGGATGCTACTATCTCGAATGAACCTATCCGGTGTGGAGTCTAATAGTTTTTGAACTAAAAGTGATTCATCCAAAGTTTTCCTAATTCTTTTGCCTTCGTGGCATAGCCGTTTAGTTTAGCCGCAAATGCATCCACCGCCTCATCTTCCTTCATCCGAAGTGAGTTAAACCCAATCATCAATGATTGTAATCATGCTTTCGCACTCTATCTTCTCCAACGTGTCTTTTCTTTAGCGAATCCCACAAATCCTTTGCCGCCTCACAACCCGCTACTTGTAAGATCACATCTTCCGTCAACGCTGATATAGGAAGGCGCCGTTGCCTTATCCTTCTTATCATCAACTTGTATCTATCTTTGGTTCTATTGCTTCCATAAGCCATGTGCCTCTAGTATAACCTTAATTTGTATAGCCCAAACTATGTAGTTTGTGGTTTTCAACTTAGGGCATTGATATTGTGCAATAGGTGTTACGGGTTTTGTTGTAGTTGATGTGCTTGCTATATAATCATCAATCATCTTGAAAGTGCTTAGTATCTTCACTTTCTAATTTAATGGGATTTATCCTTCCTAGTGTGGTCTTTCTATAAAATATGGGAATATCTAATCTTCCCGAATCCTAATAATACGGGATCAATAAATAGTTCTCGGATTTCTAATAGTATGAAATAGAATATTCTATACTATTCTAATAAAATGAAATCCAGTAAAGTTTTACTTGTGACCTCGTAGATGCGATGAATACAAGTGTATTCCCTTTGGTTCGCGTTAGTAAGAGTTGTTTACCAACATTCCCTTTGGTTCCCTTTTTCTTTGTCTCGTTGTAACCGTTGATGTTCTTCCTTGTTCGAATTTTATACCCTTCGAATTGAAAAACACCAAGTTTTCTTCGAATTTCTTTCACAAAGTTTCGGCCTCCCTTTTTTGCTTCTACCAAAAAGTGCCTCGACCTTCTTTTGAAAGTGATTGAATAAGATTTGTGTTGAAATATGTCTTCCTTCAATGAGTCCAAATAACAATCCCTACGTCTTGTTCTTCTTTTTTCGAAATCCTGATTTGTATTTGTACCCTTCGAGTGAAAAACAAAACTATATGTCGAATTGTTTTATCTTCCAACAAGCCCGAAAGCAATTCGTTTTCTTTTCTTGTTCCTCCACACCACACATCTCTCCTTTTCCCTTGTACGTTATTGATGTCTATATTCAAATCAACTTCCCACGACAAAAATGGTACCGAGATGGTAACCAAATCCGAAACAAACACGAGTTTTCTTGATCTTCTTCACGTCGTTGTTATTCTTTGTGTCGTTTGACACTACTCCACATAAACTTGAGTACTCCTTCTTCTTTGTCTTATCACGTACGTATTTCCTTCCACAACAACGTTTTCCCCGCGTGTTTCCCGCGTATTCTTCTACTTTGAGTTTGAATGTAACCGGTTTTCTCAAAGTATTTGCCCACTCGTTCTCTATCCCGAACAAAGTGTATGTCTTTTCTTCCTTCCCTATGTTGTCGCCAACAAGGTTTCCCCACCAATCCGTTTGGTGTAAACGTTTGCAATCCCTACGTAGCGATCGCGTACCGCCTTCTCGTATCCTTATTCAAGTGTTGTTTCTCTTGGAAGAAAGGAGAAAACAAAAACAGTTCATGCCGAAACAAATGTTTGCAGCTGTTCCCGGGTATGTCTCGTTAGTATTTTTGGTAACAAAATGAGCGTTAACCTCTCGTTAGTATTTTTGCTTTCGAATTTCTTTCCTTGAATTTCTTCCTTCAACGAACCAAAACAAGTTTCTTTCTTCTACGTCTCGGTATACCATACTTCCGTTGCCTCTTTTTCCTTGTGTGTTGTTTTGATTTCTTCTTTGACTTGAAATCAACAAACCTTCCTACACACAAATTTGCTACCAATCTCGGTATTCTTACCAAAACAAACGCTTGTTTGTTCCTTCCATATTGCTATCCATTTTGACACCATCTCTTGCAGTCTTGCTTTTGTTCCTTGAGTTCCATCTAGTGCATCCCTACTTCAACACTTATCCCACGAAACCAAATGGTTCCTTTTGACCGACCATATTCCTTGGCTTTTCCCACTTGGATCTCTGTGCTCCCTCGTAGCATATCTTCACCATCCCTAAGTACTCCTTATAGCATTCCTTGACTGCCTCTTCATCCCGTGTCAATTCGAATAACCGTGCAACCTTGTTCCGGTGTTGTTTTCTGTTTCCAAACAACACGCCTTCCACCGAGACTCTTCCATTCCAACGTGTTTCTTGGTGTCTTTAACCTTGAATCAAACTTGTAATCTTTTAACCTTCATTTCTGGTGCCACTTCCCAGGTTTTTGAACATTTGGCTCTGATACCAATTGTTGTCCCAAACTCTAGATCAGTATATGTGATTGCAAATGTAAAGTAATATGAATAAGTAAATTGTCTATTAACCTTCTAATCATTCGATACATGTACATATATATATATGTTTCTAACCGATGCAAACTAAACATCATGATGGTTCGGTTTGTAACCGCCATCCATAACCGTTTTTCGGTTATTATGTTTCTAGTCGACGAGTTTGGTCCTTCGTCTAATAATATTTACATATGAAGCATAAAGATTAAGATTATTGGCTCATAGTAACCTCCTTTGAAGATTGACTAGAACCCCTTAAAATTAATAGCTTCAATGCGGAATTAGCAATAGGCCACCCTTGAGATACCTTAATAAAAGCATCAACACCATCCACCATATGAACCACGATATTCTCATCTCTATCTTCATAATCGACGGAGAACCTATAAAAAATACCTCAGCATTCCTTAGTTCCAATGTGCCATCCAAAAGTTCTATAGCCAACTCATGATTCTGCTCAGGCAAATCGGTGTCCGAAATATATGCTCAGCATTCCTTAGTTCCAATGTAAAATTAGTTTAGTCATGTTCCGTTAATGGGTCTTGATCGATTTTGAGGTTTTACGTAAGTTGTAAAAATTATAAGTTATGAATATGGTTTCACATTTGAAAAACAAGTTTTCACATGTCACAATAATACTCTGAAGGTCAAATAAACTTAGGAAAGTTTATTAGAATGTGGCATGTTACATTTTTATAAGAAATATTAAGTTTTGCAAGTCACTTAGTGTAAAGAACAGCGATATTTAACTAATGATTTTATTGAATTGATAATGAAAGACTAGCGGTGCCACGTGCAATGCAATGACGGCACCCCCAATGACTATATTTTTCAATGAGCAAATGTTATTCGCTTAAATCTTTTCTAACAAACATGTAAAGAATCTCTACAAAAAAATTACCCGTAAGAGTTGAGGGTGAGTGAGGGTATATTGAGAGACTATTTTTATGTGTGAGAGATAGGAAATGGTTTGTGTGAATTTATATGATGGATGCGTTACATATTTTTAATAATCATTATTGATAGTAATGTTTTTAGTGGTTACGGTTTTAATAATTATTGAAGGCTGTTACAATGAAGATTAAATGGGCTCTTACAATATTATAATGATATTGATGACTATCAAAAGACAATATTTTCATAATAAGCAAGTTTAAGAGTCTGAATTTTAAGCCTTGCTAATAATGGAATAGTCTCAAATGCATTATAAGGTAGTAGAGATAAAACTACAGGAGTATAAATAAGTCTTGCTTAGCTTGAAGGCTAAGCTAGGTTAACTAATGGGCTGGGCCCTTATTTACTAATTCTAACATCCCCCCTCAAGCTAGAGCATACTATGCTCGACATTTTACATAATATCAAACCCAAAACGATAAGTAAAAGTCTTCCTCGAAACAATAATCCAAATCTTCAACAAGCGAAAAGTTAATCGATCTCATTTGGGATCTTCAAATGAAATGCGAAGCAACTTTGAAGAAAGGTCTCAATAGATCTCACGTGGGATCTAATCAAAGATGAAGCAACCAAGAAAGCGGGTCTCAATTAACTAAAATACAAAGCAACCGTAACATACATGTTCGGTCTCAACTAACCAAAAACTTAATAAACGAAGCAACCCGTGCCATGTCTCAATTAACCAAAGAAGAACTCCAAAAACCAATCATTAACAAAAAATAAAAATTACTTAAGAGCAATGCTTTTCTTGGTCACCAGATACAATCCTATTGGTCAGCATATACCTTCTGATTTTGTCCCAACAATAGCGATGTGCAGTGAGAAGAGTTCACCACGTAACCTTTAAGATGAGCATATTCCTCGTGAAATGGTAACCATTTTATCGAAATGGTAACCGTTTTATCGGCGTGGCGTAAATGCGTGCGGAGGAACCCTTTTCTTAGCTAAGAGTTTCTTAAAATTACGTGTGGTATGACCTAATTCATGACAATAATAACACTCAACCTCATCGAATTAAAACCTTAGGAATCACCAACTCGATCACTATTACCATTCCTAGAACCACCTTGAAATCCGGCCACGACTAACAAGAGCACTATTATAAGCCATTATATGAGGAGGCGGAGAGTCTCATTACGAATAACTCGAGCAAATGTGTCTTGAAGAGATGGAATATCTCGTCTCATTCAAAATTGACATCTAAGAGAATCAAATTCGATCATAAACCGATCGAAAAGCTCATTACGACTATTTGTTCCTTTGCTTTTGCATCACTTTCACATCAAGCACTTATAGAGAGAGAGACTTCAATTCCTCATACATTTTCTTGAATTCCATAACATAAGCGGTAAGTGAGTGAACTTTTTGTTCTCCATGATGAAAGGCCTTGCACACACTATATATCCGAAAGATATTCTTCTGTCCTGAATGCAAAAAATCCAAATAATCTATCAATTCATTTACATACTCACAATGATCAAGTAAAGGAATCACAGATGGTTTGATAGAGTTCCTAATCATCAAGAACAACCGAGCGTCATTCAGTAACCATTGATCCTTAGTCTCATCAGTAGGAGGTTTATCTATAAGATGAGAAGCTTTTCCAATACTGTGTAGATAGATACGAACTGTTTTGATCCATGCAAAGAAGTTGGAGCCTTCAAGTTTGCTATATGTGATTCGAATCACTACCGGAAGTCCATCAGTAGAACTACTGCCAGATGCCCCATCATTCCTCATGTCATTAACCATAATTCCATATTCAATATTCAAACAAAACCTTAATTACCAAAGCGAATCACAAGTAGAAAACCCCAAACAATACCTCTAAGAACAAATAAAACAAAGAAACGGTTGCAAGCCTCAAAACATAAACATAATCAAAAATCAAAACACGACAACCAAGACTAGATCCCTGGGAACCGGTGAGAAACTTATTCGAAGCCCTAAAATAGATCACTACTCACATCGGTATTGTTCTTCAAAACTTAAAAACGAAACCCTGATGGGTACAAAAACCTTTCTCTGATACCATGTAAAGAACAATGATATTTAACTAATGATTTTATTGAATTGATAATGAAAGACTAAAACTACTGGAGTATAAATAAGCCTTGCTTAGATTGAAGGCTAAGGTAAGTTAACTAATAGGTTGGGCCCTTATTTACTTATTCTAACACTTAGCTTAGAAAAGAACATGGTTTGTAACTACTTAACTTGTGAAAATATAACTTTTGCGTCAAAATCAGTCCTTATAAACCTCGAAGGTAAACTGCCCTTGTATTGCGTTTTCTAGCTAAACCTACCACCTAGTCTTATGTAAAATATCATTCCGGACAACTTTCGTGTTTTATACTTTTGCTAAATTGGACCAGAAAGGGGTCAAAATTGTGGTTTAAGTTTACATCATAAACACTTTCTCTAAAATCCAAGTTTTTTTTAGATCTTAATCTACAAGCTCTTTTAACATGATTCCAAAGACTATGTTTTCGTTTTATTTTCTTCTTCAACTACAAATAAGGCCTTGTGCTCATAAAATTGGTGACAATAACTAGTATGATTTACTTGATTTACTAGTTTTACTAACATAAACTTTCACATGAAATCATAAGCAAGTTTACTTACATTACTTGTTTTAAGATTTGTGTACAACATGATCAATATACTAACATATATAGCATATAATAACAAGTATAAAATCATAGAAATGAAGATTTTCATCACAAGTTATCTTACTACTTTTGGCCTTTTAAGAAAAAAAGGTAAATAAGAACAAGATATCAAGAATACTAACTTAGAAACCCTAGCTTCCAAATCTTTCAAACGCTTGCAAACCTTGATCTAACCTACTAGAACACTTGAAAGAATACTTCTAATCTTTTTCTAATCACCTTGTGTAGCTTGAAACTTACCAAAGGAATGAAGAAACTAGGATTTGATTCATGTAAAGCTTAACAAGAGCTTTAACAATGAAGTATAACTTGAAACTTGAAGATCAAAGGATAAATGTGGTGGAGATATATGTTGGATCGGTCATGGAAGGAAACAACAAAGATGATATGAAGTTTTCTTGGTCAATAGAGGAAGATATATGTATAAGTAAATGAGGAGGTTAGTTTACTTGGATATTTTCAAGACTTAACTTGTAAGTAAACACAGGTAACACATCTGAATGATCAAGACTTATCACCAAGGCTTGGTGCATCACTTAAAATGTTGACCATGTTGAGATATAGGGTGACTAGGTGAGTTTTGATATTATCTAGTGTTATACGGACTGAGTTTTGGTCCAGGTAATCGCTAACGTTAAGTATTTAAATCGCGAAACTTAAAATCGTGTATCTTAAGAATATGAAACTTGTAATAATTGTTAAAACTTATCAATATACTCTATCTAAGTATATTAAATGAGTGATAAGTTTAACGGATCGCGTAAACGCTGTTAAAACCTAAAAACATAGGTCAAATTCGCGTAAAACGTAAAACGTATGAAATTCACATTAAAATGGAAAAAGTGAAATATGACTTTTCAAATATAATTATTCCAGCTAAGATCCAACAATTTTGGCCAAGATCCGGTTAGATCCGACTAAGTAACGGCTATTCCAGCCAAGAACCAGTTAGATCCGACTAAGAACCGATAATTCTAGCCAAGAAACAGTTGGATCCGGCTAAAACCCAGCTAATTCCGGCAAGATCAAGTTAGATCCGCTAAGAAACGACTATTCTTGGCCAAGAACCGCTTAGATCGGCTATTCCGCTTAAAGCAGTTAGATCGGCTAAGCAGGCTGGCGAAGATCGCTTAGATCCAACTAAGAACCCGCTATTCCGGCCAAGAACTAGTTATATTCGGCAAGAGGCGGCTACTCGGCCAAGAACTAGTTAGATCCGGCTAAGAACCGTCTATTCCGGGAAAGATCCGGTGAGATCCGGCTTATTCCGGACAAGAACCAGTTAGATCCGGCTAAGAGCCAGCTATTCCGACTAAAAGGCAGTAGGATCCGGCCAAGAACCGGCTATTCCGACCTAGAACGAGTTAGATCCGGCTAAGAATCGACCATTCCAGCAAAGAACCAGTTAGATCCGACTAAGAACCGGTTATTCCAGCCAAGAACCAGTTAGATCCGGCAAAGAACAGGCTATTTCGGCCTAGAAACAGTTAGATTCGGCTAAGAACCGGTTATTTCGGCCAAGATCCAGTTAGATCCGGCTAAAAACCGGCTATTCCGGCCTAGAACCAGTTAGATCCAACTAAAAACTGGCTATTCCGGCCAAGAACCAGTTAGATCTGGCTAAAACCGATTATTTCGGCCAAGAACGTGTTAGATCCGGCCAAGAACGGCCATTCCGGCCTAGAACCAGTTAGATCCGGCTAAAAACCGGCTATTTTGGCCAATAACCAGATAGATTTGGCTAAGAACCGGCTATTTCGGCCAAGACCTACTTAGATATGACTAAGAACCGGCTATTTCGGCCAAGAACCAGTTAGATCGGGCTAAGAACCGACTATTCCGACCAAGAACCAGTTAGATCCGGCTAAGAACCGGCTATTTCTGCCAAGACCCACTTAGATATGGCTAAGAACCGGCTATTTGCCAAGAACCGAGTTAGATCGGGATAAGAACCGGTTATTCCGACCAAGAACCGATTAGATCCGCCAAGCACCGCAATTCGACTTAGAACCGATTAGATCCGGCTAAAACCGCTATTCGACCAAGAACAAATTAAGTTCGGCTAAACCGTTATTTCACCAAGACCTACTTAGATATGGCTAAGAACCCACTATTTCGACCAAGAGCAGGTTAAATCAGGGTAAGCACGGCTATTTTGGCCAAACCAATTAGATCTGCTAGAACCAAGCTATTCCTACCAAGAACTAGATAGATCCGCTTACATCCCGCTATTACGGCAAGTAACCAATTAGATCTCGGCTAAGAACTGTCTATTTCGCCAATACCCTGTTAGATCCGACTATTACGCTAAGACCGGTTAGATCCGCTAAGAAGCGCTATTTCGGTTAAGACCCTTAAACCGAGCTAAGCGGCTATATTTGCCAAGATACGGGTATATCCAACTAAAAAACGGATATTCCGGCCAAGAACCAGTCAGAGGTGGCTTATCCGGCCAAGAACAAGTTTGATCCGGCTATTCCGGCCTAGAACCAGTTTGACCTGGCTAAGAACCGGCTATTCCGGCAATAAATCAGTTAGATCCGGCTAAGAACCGGTTCGACCAAGAATCAGTTAGATCCGGCTAAGAATCGGCTATTCCGGCCAAGAACCAGTTATATCCGGCTAAGAGCCGTCTATTCCGGCCAATAACCAGTAAAATCCGGCTAAGAACCGTCTATTCCGGCCAAGAACCAGTTAGATCCGGCTAAAAACCGGCTATTCCGGCCAAGACCTACTTACGTATGGAACTTTTTCATATATGGATTTATTGATAAAACTCGTCCTTCGTTGATAGTAGCTTTTTTATTAAATGTGACCTTATTTCCGTTGTCGGAGATGGGTGTCACATCACTCGTAGTGGTTGTCTTTATTACGCTCGGCCTTATTAGTTTTACTTCTAGATTTTTGGGTGTTTAAGATGTCTTTTTTACTACCATATCCAATGCACTCTACTTTACACACCCTTGATATGTGTTTATACATGATCACTTGCACACTACTTGGTATGCGGTTTAGGAATTAGATTTGATGGTGTACAAATCAACTAAAGGTATACTTTTTCAAATTATGATGTGATTATACACTTAAAAGTAATGTATAATAATATATCCTCGATGAGCTCATTTTAATTTCCTTGTTGCTCAATAGCCACGACACAACGAAGGCACAAACTTATAGTCCCAAACTCCTGTATGACGATAAAACACATGATTTATAGCTTCGATTCTTCAAATTTAAACCTATTTCATGCGTTTAACGAACAAGGTTTTAAAAAAAGGATTATCCTTTATTGGTTTTCTACAACATTAACTACACAATATTAATTAATCTTGAACACAAATGTGACTTTTTTTAGTAAAATGGTTAACCCCGGTAAAATATTATTACTAAAAACAATTAATTACAAAGGGTGTAGGTGAATCCCACACTTCACTCAAAAAGCAAATCAAATACACTACAAGATTTGAAACCTAAACTAACATAAAAGACAAACCAATCTTATGAACAACTACTATAAGAAAAAGAAATAAATCTAATGTTTAAACCGACTACTTAAATTTATATCATCACATCACAAATCGCCATTGGCGGACCCTGAATTTTCGAGAGGTGTTGAAAAATTGATGAAATTAGCTTAAGTTCTGTAAAAACGAAAGTAGAAAAAGTTATTGGGTGTTGCACATACCAAAAAAACGATGGTCTTAAAACTTTTCAAGACTTGAGACTTAAAATCGGGTGTAGCCTGTACACACCGGCGATCCAGTAGGTCCGTCTCACGCAAATCGCACGTTGTTCAAATAAAACCTCAAGTTCTATTAAAATGTCTTTTATCTTATTTTACTCTTATCACAAACCGCATGGCATCACAAATTTTACTTTAGTTATTAAAAATGTCTATTATCTTATTTTAGATTGAAAACTATTTCTTGCATTCCCATACAATTAATAATTGTGTCATTCCATACAATTAATAATTGTGTCATTATCTATATTAACTGAAAGCGAACACATGTCTCACGCCACGCTGTCCCAAAGATTTATCACAAGTTTGCACTTGGCAAGAATTACCTCGCGGTTTAGGTGTCATTAACCAAGTCCAAACATTAAATCAAAGCCACAACTTGGGAAAATAGTCCCGGCGCTTTAAGATCGTTGCAAAGTAAGTCGAAACATTAAATGCAAAGTTTCACAACTTGGCAAAATGCCCCTAAAGTTTAAGTTGTCATTCTGAAAATAAGTCCTGAAAGCCAATCCATTGCGTCGCACGGCTTCTACACTCGTTATTTTCTAAATCAGCACATACAATATATTTTCAAGTATTCCAAACACTAAGGTCGTAATCTACAAATAAAATAAAAATATAAAAGTCAACAACTTGTACAAACAAATACGAATCCGAAGGAAAAGTTGTATTTTAATATCATTACAACCTTTCTTATGAATCAATAATAGCAGTGCATTAATATCAACTTGGATAATGGAACTTGGATAATGCCATTTTCGAATTTGGTAATGAGACAAGATGGACCTCACTTACAAATGTTACTTCCATAACTAAGATAATGGAACTAAATTGATACTTGGATGATCACAAATAATGTTTTCAAATGTGAGTAACCTTGATTTAACTTTTTATTCTTATGGTTGTGTGTTTTATTGTACACTATCGCCAATAAAACAAGACAACTAGATGATCGAATTTTATGTACATATTTCATTCAACTAAAGATATAATGGCATGTAACAACATTATTCTTTATTCTTGTAAATTATGTCATTTAAATACTCAAGGACTTGCGATAACTAGTATGAACTAGTATGACCATCTATTCATCTTGCATAAATTGACCCACACTCGTAAGATCACGTTGGCTTCGTTGAGTCTTTGTATTAGGAAGTTTTTCTATTCTGTGATGAATCATAACCTTTACAAAAATATAAAAACAGCTCGCAAAAGGTGAATTGGTGATAAAAGCTTGAGATTTTTGGTAGAGATTAAAGTTCAAACTTGATAAACACCAATTTTAGGAAGCGAACCTCTATATCGTAGTTCTAGTTCGGTTTCTTCGACAGAGAAGACTTTGCTTCTCGAGTGTAGCTTCAAGACATTTGTGGCCCTTTATAAATATGAGCGAACACTCTCATGAATTGGTACATTAAACACCATTGTAAACATCATTTCCACACACAATTCTAAAGACCAAACATGCAAGTCGTTCAATATCGCTTGGTTATACTCAATTAAAAGTTAGCAAAACACCTTGGTTACCTTACATAAGTATTTCCATGTCATATTATTAAAATATACAAATTATATTCCAATAAAATTTAACAACATTCAGACGGTATAATGGTAAAACTTATAACTCTCTGTCACTACATTATAACAATTTTCAAGTTTAATTCTTACTTGATACATACAAGCGATATTATCAAACAAACCTTTTAAACCAAGAACGTTTCACCGCTTTGTATCACCTCCGCAACATATTCAAATTCGTAAACATGAAGAAAAAAAAAAAAAAAAAAAAAAAAAAAAGTCATAACAATAAATAACGTGAGATGTCATGCATTTATAGAGATAATAAATGTCATCTTGGAACATTTTGTGAACGTAACATTTTGATAAATGACCACTCAAATATATACTCCTTCCGTCCTATTTATAGTCAGTGTTGAAAAGTCAAAGTCTTTTTCTGGGAGTTTGACCATAATTTTTTTTCGTATATAATACTTGATGAAAGATACCAACGAAAATCGATTTAAAACACAAATTAATTTATATATTTTGTATTAAATATTATATAACGAAAAAAATAATTATGATCAAACTCGAAGAAAAGACTTAACTTTCAAACACGAACTTATCGGACAGAGGAAGCTGTTTGGCAGCGCTTTTGAGGCTATTGAACTTTTGTTACAAAATAATCTCTTATAAACTAAGTAATTCGTTTGAATGCATTAACTACTGAGCTTTTATTTCAAACAAATACCCAAAATGAAAAGGCGATTCATGAAGCTTTTAAACGTCTTGGATCCATTAAAACTTTAAATTACTTGATATACCTCCAAAGATTTATTTACAATTATAGATTTGTCTTTTTATGTCATTTTACGTATTATAATTATATTTAACGGTAATTTACCAAATGCTTTATTGAAAAAAATACAAACATAAATTTCGTGTTAGCAATTAAACATACCCGGAGTGAGTATATATTTAAAAAAGAAAAAAAATAGATTAAGTAAAAAATGAAAAAAAATTGGGAAAATATATAAAGTGGTTAGATAAAATAGTTCACCGCCTCAAAAGAAAGAAAGAAAACCCTTTTTATTTCCAGCTCAAACCACAGTCCATCGTCGCCGGAATATTCCTTCCGGCCACCTAACTTCCTTCTTTTAAGTAAGAAAGCACTTCATTTTAACTTATTACCTTTTTATTTAATTTATAATAACTTTAATCGGTTATTAGTTTGTTACGATTTAATTAGGTTTTAATTAGTTTATATATTTTTAATTGCTTGATAAATAATTGACTCTATATATACTGTTTAGGTTAGTTAGGTAGTGATTGTTATGATTCGTTACGGTTACGTTTACTGCGTGTCTTTTGATTGGTGAATAGTTAAACTATATGTGTACTGTTTTTAGGTTAATTTTAAGTTTACTGATTAGAAATTCAATCGGTTGTTAGTTAGGTAGAGATTGTTACGATTCGTTATGTTTTACGGTTGCGGTTACTTTTTTCGGCTGCGTATGTGTTGATAGTTGATTGCTTGATGAATAGTTAAATGTGTACTGTTATTAGGTTAATTTTAAGCTTAGAAATTGAACGGTTGTTAGTAGGTAGTAATTGATATTCTTCGTTCGCTTTTACTGTTACGGTTGCGTATGTGTTGATTGATGAATAGTTAAACTAAATGTGTCTTGTTATTAGGTTACTTTTATGCTTCTTGATTAGAACTTGAATCGGTTAGTTAGTTAGGTAGTGATTGTGACGATTAGCTTCGCTTTTCTATGCGTGTGTGTTGATTGTTGATTGCTTGATGAATAGTTAAACTCTATGTGTACTAGTACTAATTAGGTTTAAGTTATCCACACCGCTTATATAACTTGAATCGGTTAGTTAGTTAGCTAGGTAGTGATTGTGACTATTCGCTACGTTTACCATTCACGATTACGGTTGCGTGCGTGTTGATTGTTGATTGCTCAAGAATAGTTAGATCAGATTCATCTTTATATCGTGTTACCTTTATGCTCGGTGTTTAGAAATTAGAACTTGAATCGGTTAGTTAGTGATTGTTACGATTCGTTTACTATTACAACATGCGTATGTCGCCGATTCTTGATTTATGATTAATTCAGGAATACTTTAAATATGTGAAACTGATAGTAGATTTATCCGTAATGTTTAAGTCGGCCTTCATTTTTGATATATCCGTACTGTTTATATAACTTTAATCGGTTATTAGGTTTTTAGTTTTATATTTTGTTAATTGTTGATTGCTTGATGAATATTTGACTCTATTAAGCTTATTATTTTTGTTAGGTACTGACTGTTACGATTCGTTACGTTTTACCTGATTCGTTTTCTACCGCGTGTGTGATTGTTGATTGCTTGATGAATAGTTAAACTCATGTGCACTCAGTACTAATTAGGTTTAAGTTATCCACACCGCTTATTTAACTTGAATCGGTTAGTTAGTTAGCTAGGTAGTGATTGTGACTATTCGCTACGCTTCTGACTTACGATTACTTGCGTGTGTGTTGATTGTTGATTGCTCAAGAATAGTTGACCGTATCCGCATGTTATCGTGTTACCTTTATGCTCAGTGTTTAGAAATTAGAACTTGAATCAGTTAGTTAGTGATTGTTACGATTCGTTTTACTATTACAGTTGCGTATGTGCTGATTGCTGATTTATGATTAATTCAGGAATACTTTAAATATGTGAAACTGATAGTAGATTTATCCGTAATGTTTAAGTCGGCCTTCATTTTTGATATATCCGTACTGTTTATATAACTTTAATCGGTTATTAGGTTTTTAGTTTTATATTTTGTTAATTGTTGATTGCTTGATGAATATTCGACTCTATTAAGCTTATTATTTTGTTGGTAATCGACCGCTTACGATTAAATACGCTTTACAGCCACGTTTTTAATTGCGTGTGTGTTGATTGTTGATTGCTTGATGAATAGTTAAACTCTGCATGTGTACTAGTACTAATTAGGTTTAAGTTATCCACACCGCTTATTTAACTTGAATCGGTTAGTTAGTTAGCTAGGTAGTGATTGCGACTATTCGCCACGTTTCTACTTGCCACGATTACGGTCCGTGTGTTGATTGTTGATTGTCAAGAATAGTTAGGCATATCAGACTGCTATCGTGTTACCTTTATGCTCGGTGTTTAGAAATTAGAACTTGAATCGCTAGGTAGTGATTGTTACGATTTGTTAAGTTTTAAGGTTACTGATTTACGGTTCGTATGTGTTGATTGTTGATTGCTCGATGAATAGTTTAACTGTATGTGATCATTATTATGTCAATTTATGCTCTTCGCTTAGAACTTGAATCGGTTACTTAGGTTGTAACGCCCAGACCCGCCATGGTAAAGGAATCACAATAATGGTGTCATATCAAAGCAAACATTCATAACCAAAAGAAAGTCTTATCATAAATGCGAAAATAATCCAAGTCAAAATGACTTCAATACATAGGTCCCAGTGAAGCATAATAAACTTCAAACATAATATCCAAATAAAATAAGTCTAAATGGTATCATAAGAAAATCAAAGCTAAATCTCTAGGTAAGTCCACTCGCACTCATCCTAGCAACCCGACTTCAATGCTTAGATACACCGCCAAGAAAAAGAAAAGTCTTGGTGAGCAAAAGCCCAAAGGAATGCAGATATGAAAGCAAAAGCTAAAACTAAACGATAACGGATATGAAATAAAGTGAATGAGCAATACAAAATCTTTATCATTTTCAAAACATAAATCATAATTTCAAAAGAAGTTTATAGTCAACTACCACGAGCCCGTAACTTATATCGGATCACATTCATTTTCACATGGCAACATTTGTAGGAGACCTACCCGAGTTATGGCGACGTGCATGCACGCAATCAATCATCGAGATAACATATAACATATAACGATAATGATCTAGGATGCATCCATACGCCCTTCCTACATATACAAATATGCTTCACCATCCGAGACGCCGCGAACATCACTCTCCGCCTTACAGTCATATCGAGGCGCATCATCGACACGGACATGGAACCCCACGACTAGTCATCGCCGTAGTCTCGCCACTTAGCGATAGCCTCAACCTTAGATTTGGATCCATGGTTATACCATCACCGACACGATATGACCAAGGAAAGCGACTTGTCTCAACCAAAATTCACACTTCAAAATTTGGCGACAACTTCTTCTTCCTCAAAATCTCCAAAACTATACGAAGATGTTCTTCATGCTCCTCTTCGCACTTAGAGTAAACCAAAATATCGTCGATGAAAACAATGACGAACTTGTCGAGAAACTCATGGAAAACACGATTCATCGATCCATAAACACAAAGAAAGCATTGGTCAAACCAAAAGCATAACGAGAAACTCATAATGACCATATCCGTACGAAACGCGGTCTTAGGAACATCTTGCTCCTTCACACGAATCGATGATAACCGGACCTCAAATCAATCTTAGAAAAGAACTTAGCTCCTCGCAGGTTGATCAAACAAATCGCCTACGCGGCAAAGGGTAACGGTTCGAATAATAATACGTTGAGTTCACGGTGAGTCAATACATGACAGACGCATACTTCCATCCTTCTTCTTTACAAACAACACAGTGCACCCCATGGAGAAACACTCAGTCGAATGAATCCATTATCTATCATCTCGCAGCTTGTTCCTTCAACTCCTTCAGCCTACAAACGCCATACGACACGAACTTTGAAATCGGTTTAGCACCGTGAATCAACTCAATGCTAAACTCAACTTCTCGAGTGGAGAAGTCCAGGAGTTCATCGAAAAACGTCGGTGAATTCGCAAACAACGGAAGATTTTCAATGTTAGGACTCTCAAAGATGCTGTCATAACGATGCCGAAAACCTTGACACCCACGAGCAATCATGGTCCGCGCCTTCATACAGAAATGAACTTAACAGATTTGAGTGGTTTAGAACCATAATAAACGAATTTAGATGTTTTACGCCCAAAGATCACGCAGCTCTAGCATAGCAATCGATGGAAGCTTCTATGATAAGCCAATCAATCCATGCCTAGAATGATATCAAAGTCGACCATATCGAGAGGATACGGATGCCACATGGCGATCACGATCATCAAAACGAAGAGGACACTTAACGTGTTTATGATCAATGATCATGCGACTTTTCATGGGCGTGAGATATCGATAAGTGATTCGCTAGTGGTTGTGGTTTCATATTTAGTTTCTTAGCACATGTGGCGATATGATGGAGTGTGTGGTGGCGGTGTCAAATAAAACGAAGAGAATAATCATCAATGAAAAGAGTTCCCGTAATGGTACTCAAGTATGCTCACCGATTAGAGTAGTAGCATATGTACATCGCCCGAAGAGGTGGCGGCTTGGTATAGTTTCGGTGAATCGCGGGTTCTCTTAGGGCAATCTTTGATCTTGTGAGTAGTAGATCCACAAGAGAAACATCCACCAGCCGCCTTGAAACACGGTCCGGATGAGCCTTCCCACAAGTAGTACGGCAGATAGGTGGGGTGGCAAAACTTCACCGTCTCTCTCACGACTAAGATCCTGAAGCACGACCGATTCGATCCTCGAGTCGATCGATCTTTGTTATATGGGGTTATTGTTGCTTCGATTCGACGATCATTTCCATTCTTACCAAGAGTTCTCGCTATCTCGACCCTTCGCCTCCCGCGCCTAGGTCCACATTCCTTCCCGATCGACCACACGATCATAACTCTTATCCCTTGTCCCTCGAATCATAACTCCCGCCAAGATTCCTTATACTCACTTTGGGTCCCACTAATCCGATCACCATCGCGATTACGCTTGTTGTAACCTCGAACCTCATGAAAGATCTCAATGTTACGAGTTGCATCATTGCAGTCGACACATCCTCATAGTCGGTGTTAAGCGATCGGTCCAATACCCACTTCTTCAAATCCCCATTTGAAATGCTTGCTGGACGCCTACCATCTCCAAGAATCGCCCAACAAAGCTTACCAACCTCATAAACCTACTCATGTACTCGTTGAGTTCTCATTATCAAACCGGTAGATCGCTCGATAATCCTCTCATACCTTTCTTTGTTCAAAGATCGTGAAGTAATTATAGAAGATAGTCCAAACTCCGTCAAGTACAAGTAACAATGAAAGCATCTCCTCCTCGTGTTTGTTTCAATGCTTTCCACCAATTCAAAGCATCACCTTCAATTTGAATGCGGTAAACGAGTCTTAAATCCATCTCCACAACCCAATACTCAAACAAATTCTCAACACGAGCGATCCAGCCCTCGACTTCAGGTGGGAGTAGCGGCGGTGCTAAAGAAAGAGGCTCGAGCCATCAAACGCCGAGCCAAGTGCGAATGCCTACGGGTCGATTTCCTCCACCACTACCCGGCACCATTCGATTACGGATGTTGTTGATCACTGTTCCATCATCTCGTGTAGTCAAACCAGGAAAGAGAGTTGAGAGCATTCGCAATCGCAAGATCCATGTTATCAAAGATCATCGTCTCCTCCGCCACCATCTAAACGAGTTCGAACCATCTAAACGATATTCAAACGATTAGCAACATGAACAAAGACGAGATACGAAATAGAGTTCGCAGAAGGAAACCTAAGTCTACCCAATCCTCACGAGTCAAATCCTAACTCGGGGATAACTTAAGGTTCTTATGTTCGCGTGTCCCGACTACAAGTCGTAAACTGGGCTCGATGCCATAAATTGTAACGCCCGACCCGCCAAGCGGTAAAGGAATCACAAGTAATGGTGTCATATCAAAGCAAAACATTCATAACCAAAAGAAAGTCTTATCATAAATGCGGAAAATAATCCAAGTCAAAATGACTTCAATACATAGGTCCCAATGAAGCATAATAAACTTCAAACATAATATCCAAATAAAATAAGTCTAAATGGTATCATAAGAAAATCAAAGCTAAATCTCTAAGGTAAGTCCACTCAAGCACTCATCCCAAAGCAACCCGACCAATGCTTAGATACACCCATGAAGAAAAGAAAAGTCAATGAGCTTCAAAAGCCCAAGAATGACATGAAAGCAAAAGCTAAAACTAAACGATAACGGATATGAAATAAAGTGAATGAGCAATACAAAATCTTTATCATTTTCAAAACATAAATCATAATTTCAAAAGAAGTTTATAGTCAACTACCACGAGCCGAACTTATATCGATCACATTCATTTTCACACAAGGCAACATTTGTAGGAGACCTACCAGAGTTATGAAGGGCGCCAAGATGCACGCAAAGATCAATCATCGATAACATATAACATATAATGATAATGGATCTGGATGCATCCATACGCCCTTCCTACATATACAAAATATGCTTCACCATCCGTAGACGTGGCGTAACATCACTCTATCGCCCTGAGTCATATCGAGAAAGTGCATCGATACTGGACATGGAACCCCACGACTAGTTAATAATTTGGCTCGGGTGTCAAACTATCTTAGGTCAAATCGTAATGTCATAACCGACACGGATCATATTTTATCGAAAATCATTCATATTTCCAAAATCATAGTTTTCATATCGGATAGTTCAAAATCGAGGTTTCATAATTCAAAATCGAGTTCGGGATAAGCAATAGCTCAAACAAATCGATTTTGGGATTCATAGCAAAGGCTTAGGAAATCCTAATACGAAGAAAACGTAAAAGAAACCTTTACCGAAAAGGTCGAAATATCTGCCTTATTCCAATGCAAAGATCGAAAAGCGAAAGACGAAAACAAAGGATTACTCCTCTTCACGTAACCTATAGACATTAACGATCGTCCACGTTATTAATGATTCCATACTCGCCAAAATGATCTTTTAACATTTAGTATTCATAATTAGTAATCTTTATACTTTAAGGTTTATTAATGAGACTTAAGTATTTTATAATCAATGTTGTAGATTAGGGTTCGTTATATCATTTATTAAAGTCTAAGTTAAATGAGAAAATAGTTTTATAAGTTATAACTCACACATGAAATAACACTTACTATATTTAGTTCAAAAACCCTAATATACTCTCATTTATGTTCTAGGGTTTCTTACTCTTTAAAATCTCATTAATATGTATTCATTTTACATGTTACGTCTTAATAACTCTCACTTAACCTAATACGAAATTAGTAACCTTCTTTTCGCTTACCCTTATCATACATGTTTATGATTTCATGTGAACATACATTATTGGGTTTAGTATACTTCTACGCTTTACTCATAAAACTAGGGTTTTATATTTACATAACCTCTTCTTATTAATTACATGTCTAAATCTCATGTACACTTATTTAGTTCACCTAGGTTTCGCTAGCATGTTTTATCCAAGTCCTAGCTCATCTAAACGTTACATATTCAAGTTACATGTTTTAAACTCATTCGAAACTCATGCATGCCTCGGTCCAACACACGCATGTCTCGGCTCACTTTTACTCAACATATACATGACCGATTCAATATCACTTATCACTTACATCGCCCTTATTAATTATACGCTTAATATAAATTAGGGTTTCTAGTTTTTCTTGGTTACCACCTCTCGGCCCAAAACAAAAAGAAAAGAAACGCGACAAATCAAATAGATCTCGACATATACATGCAAGGTATGTTAAAGGAAGATGAATAAACGTTATACCTTCACTTGAATAAGAAAAATCGACACCAAGGGTGTTTGGGAGTTCTCGGCCGAGCAAAAGAAAAAGAAAAGGAGAGACAAAACTAGGGTTCCAATTAAGTGATTATGTAATGTATTTATAGTTATAGAATTTGAGTTTGATTAGGAAAGTGTTTGGGTTTGGGTTGGCTTGGATCCAACCGAATACACACACAAAACCACATGGGCTTCGCCCCCCCTCCTTGGCTCACACGAACACAACAAACATCCCTCTTGGGCTTAGGCTTGGCGCAAAACAAAACAAAAGACACGAGTCCAATAAACAAACAAACGGCCCAACTTATTAGCGAAACTTATACGTCCCTCGTCGTACCAAAGTCTTTCACGAAATTATATTCGTTAAGTTTTTATTTATTAGGTTTTTAATTTCCGTACTTATTATAAACGTATTTTACGTATTTTATCATTCTTAGTTCCAAGGGTATTTTCGTCTTTATATAGGTTTTAGATTTTCGGGTTTTACATAGGTAGTTAGGTAGTGATTGTTACGATTCGTTACTTTTTGTGGTTATGTCATGGGTGGCGTGTGTGTTTGATTGGTGATTGCTTGATGGATAGTTAAACTCTATGTGTACTAGTACTACTTTGGTTTAAGTTATCCATACTGCTTATATAACTTAATCGGTTAGTTAGTTAGGTAGTGATTGTTACGATTTTTTACGGTTACGGTTACGTGTGTGTTGATTGTTGATTGCTTGATGAACATTCAAACTCTATATATACTGTTCTTAGGTTACTTTTAAGCTTAGTTTAGAACTTGAATCTGTTAGTTACTGGGGTTACGGTCAAGGGCGGAGCTATTAAGGGACCGGGAAGGGTCCCGGCCCCCTGGGCCTAAGCTCATTAGTGTATTTTTTCGCGATTTCATGTGTATTTCCGGAAAAAAATTTATTTGACCCTCCCATTTAATGTATTTCCAAAAAATTTGTTTCGCCCTCTCACATAAATTTTTCTAGCTCCGCCATTGTTTACGGTTACGCTTATGTATGTGTTGATTTATGATTGTTTGATGAAAATTAAACTATATGTGTACTGTTATTAGGTTACTTTGAAGCTTAGTGTTTAGAACTTAATCGGTTGTTAGTTAGGTAGTGATTGTTACGATTCGTTATGTTTTGCGGTTGCGGTTACGGTTATGGTTGCGTATGTGTTGATTGTTGATTGGTTGATGAATAGTTAAACTGTATGTGTATTGTTATTAGGTTTTTTTTAAGCTTAGTGTTTAGAACTTGAATCTTATTAGTTAGTTACTGTTTGTTACGATTCGTGATGTTTTACGGTTGCAGTTGCGGTTGTTTATGTGTCGATTATTGATTGCTTGAAGAATAGTTAGACTCTATGCGTACTACTTAGGTTTAAGTTATCCATACTCTTTATATAACTTGAATCGGTTAGTTAGTTAGTTAGGTGGGTAGTGATTATAACGATTCGTTACGTTTTAAGGTTACGATTACGATTGCGGTTACGGTTACGTGTGTATGTATGTACTGTTTTTAGGTTATTTTTAAAGCTTATTGTTTAGAAATTGAACCGGTTGTTAGTTAGGTAGAGATTGTTACGATTTGTTAAGTTTTAAGGTTACGGTTACGGTTTCGTTTACGATTGCGTGTGTGTTGATTGTTGATTGCTTGATAAATGGTTAAACTATATGTGTACTGTTATTATGTTACTTTTAAGCTTACTGATTAGAACTCAAATCGGTTGTTAGTTAGGTAGTGATTGTTATGATTCGTTACGCTTACGGTTACGGTTGCTTATCTGTTGATTTTTAGGTCAACTTTAAACTTATTGTTTCTCACCCAATCGGTTATTTGTTTATAGTTGATTACTTGATGAATGGTTAAACTGTGTACTAGTTAGGTTACTTTGAAGCTTACTGTTTAGAACTTGAATCGGTTGTTAGTTTAGTACTTTAGTTAGTTATTGTTCGTCACAATTTGTTAGGTTTTGCTGTTACTGTTGCGTATGTGTTGATTGTTGAGTGTATATGATTGCTTAATGAATACTAACCTTTGAAAAACTGATAGTAGATTTGAATATATGAAGGATCTATATGCATATTGTAATTTTAAGCTCGACAGGCGGTACTTGACCGATTGTATTCTTTGTAGAGAGTACTCGGCCTAGGCGAGAGTACGCTGGATTGGAATCTTTATATATGTATTTCAAATTATGTGTATGGCATGTTTATAGGACCCTAAATTGTTCATATAACCATAGAAGTATGTTTAGAAACGTTAACACAATTTTTCGACTTTTGACCAAACCAAGTATTTTGGCCAGCTCAACTCACCTAATCACTGACCTTGTAGCAGGTGATCGCTGATACCTCAGCATTGTAATCCGAGTTTTACTACACGACCTATTTTTATACTATTAGTAACAACCTAACTAACTTGTTATTTCCAACAGATACTAGTTTCAAAGTTCTGTATATACAAGCGTAGGTTGTTGAATATTAGCAATATGATTTTAACTTGCTGGTGAATTTGGGATAATCTGTCATGCTACGTTGTTGTTGTAGTAGTGGCGACTAATCAAGTACTTGAAGCTTGTATAACCTTTTTAGTGTCTGAACGTTTGTTCTGTCACTGATCGTTGTTAGTTGTCTCATGAGTGACAACATAAAGTTTAGCAAAGTTATGATAGTGTCACGGCCGATGTTAGTGTGAGGATAAGAGTAATGATTATAGGATCTTGTAATATAATCGCAATTAGCAAAGAAGACAATAGTTTAAGCTATAGTCTTCTAGACGACTGGAACTATAGGAAGATAAGAAAACATTAAAACTGCAACTATCTTAGTTTGGAGGTACTATTCACGCTATGCCTATATGATATGTAATACTAAATTTCTCTTAATGACAGTGAGTGCCATTTGTTCAAGTTAAGGTATGGCACTTCGTCGCTATCCAATGAACCTCACCACTTGTTACAGAGAAAAAATAATCAGAAAGAGAACTGCAACTTTCTCGATCAATATGCTCTTAAGAAACACTTATGTCACTTTTTTTTCTTTGTGTAATTGCACTTTTTTTCTTCGATTACTGTTGTAGGAGTTGTTAACCTTTTACTTTTTATCGTATGATGGCTTTTAGGGTAAATGGGAAAAAAGTGAAGAAGGGAGCTACCCAAAGACAGTTCCAACAAAAGCGGTCTCACAAAAGACAATTCCAACAGCGGTAGTTGATTCAGTTTCGCTGTCAGTGACGCAAGAGTATGTCCCCATCTTGATAAGGGAATTAATTTAGAGAAATTCTCAGTAAAGATAGCATTATCAGAGCCACATAAATGTGATGATTGTAGAGAAGGCGATTGATAAAAGGGCGGTAAAGGTAAACATGGTAAGAAAAAGGTGGTGGTTCAGCATCTGAGTCCAAATCCATTTGGGTGTGTTTGGAATGTGGTCAGTTTACATGTGGGGTATTAGCTTTCCTACAGTACCTCAGAGTCACGCCGACTCGTCATTCTAAACAGATGCGTCATCCATTGGCAGTCAATCTGGCAAATCCTAATCTTCGTGGTGCTTCTCTTGTAATACGCCTTCCAGTTAAATCTTCAGAAGAAAACGGGAACAAAAGATGTTTTAGCTGAAGTTGTTAAAGTATTAAAGGCTCAACGACCATCAAATAACTCATTGGATGTCGAGAGTGTTTATTTTGGAAGTGGCAGTGTACTAAGCGAGAGCACGTCCTCAAATAAAAATTCATTAAGTAGTTCAGATACTAGTGGTGGGCATAAAGTGAAGGGTTTGCTTAATTTAGGAAACACTTGTTTCCTGAATTCAGCGCTGCAAAATCTTCTAGCAATTGATAGGTTACGGGATCACTACTTGAAAATGGAGAACGGTGGGTCTCTTTCAGATTCTTTAAAAAAGCTCTTTGTTGAAGCTAATCCTTTAGTAAGTGGGAAACATGTGGTCAACCCACGACCCCTTTTTAACTCTATATGTGCCATAGCTTCTCAATTTAAGGGATATCAACAGCAGGATAGTCACGAGGTGCTTCGCTTTTTGCTCGACGGGTTATCTAGTGAAGAGACCAACATACAAAAATGTGTTCCAAAAAATAGTCCTACTTTCGTAGATGTTCTGTTTGGGGGGCAAATTTCTAGCAGTGTCAGTTGTTTGGAATGCGGGCACACTTCAGTAGTGTATGAACCAGATTTAGATCTTTCGTTACCATTACCAACGAAGAAAGTTCCATCTAAAAGTGCCACCAGTTCCTTCAAAGAAACTAAAACCACCTCCAAAGAGACGCGGAGAATTGCGACAAAGATCAACAAAACTTCTGATACCACAGCAGCTGCCAACGCTCCGGTTGTTCCAACCACTAGTGATTCCTCACATACTGAAAATAATGTAATTGAAAAAATGTCTGAGATGACAATCAAGGAACCGGACGTCTCTTCAGATAATATGGCACTTGTAGTTTATGTTGAGCCAAGCACCGTGTTGAATAGTAATGGTAATGATAATTCTACAGTGGATTCCTCGGATGTTTTCGCGTGGTTGGATTATGTGGACCCGCAACAGTATCGAGTGATCAACATGCAGATGCATCCGTTGGTGATTATATGGACACGGACGAGGCTATATTGCAGCAAGTTATTGAAGCTAGCAAGATTGAATTTAATGGTGTGAAGGATACGCCCCCTTCAACCGACGATTCTGTATTGCAGGAGGTGATTGAGGCTAGCAAGACCGATTCCAATGGTTTGACGGAGACGCCACCTTTAGCAGATGCTTCGTGTTTGGATTATCCTGAACCAACTTCTTCATTAAATGATCACAATATGGCATCAAATGCTGAAAATGGTACTGATGTTTTATGGGAAGAAGAGCCGAAATTGATTCAACAGTCGGAAGTTATATTGCTTCCTTATGAAGAGCTTACCTCAACCAGTAATGGCAATGGGGCGGTATCGTCTTCTATTGGATGTGAAAAAGAAGAAGGCCAGATATTGATGGTTTTGGTTTTGGGGTTTATTTGATGAACCGGAGGAGGTGGTTTATGGGCCGGCTGTGGGTCCCGTCTCAAATGGAGTGGTGGAAAGTGGTTGCGAGTCTGATTGTGATGAGGTGGACAATACTGATTCTCAGGTGTCTGTGGATAAATGTTTAGCTTATTTCACAGCATCTGAGCTTCTCACTAAAATGAACATGCTTGGCATTGTGAGCAATGTGCAAAAGCTTTGATGGAACAAAAGAACAAACTTCAGGAATGTGTTTCCAATGGAGCTGAAAATGGAAATTCAAACATTTCATCTGATTCAGTCACAGATTACCCCCTCTAACGGATCACACAATGATGAAAGTGATTGCGGTCAGATAACATCTGAAGTAGAAGAAAAGAATAGTTTGGTTAATGGTGAAGAGAGTTGCAGTGTACAAGATACTGATTCTTGTCAAACAAACGGATCCAGTGATAATAGCAAGGATGAGAAATTTCAGAGAAGGGTATCTAAACGCCTAGCTACGAAAAATGGTTCAAACCGGGTTGAGGAAAACGGCGTTGACAAAAGTGGGGTGGACTCTAGTAAGGTCAAGGTGATACGGGATGCATCCAAGAGGATTCTAATCAACAAGGTTCCACCAATCTTGACCATTCATTTAAAAAGGTTAAGTCAAGATGCTCGTGGGCGGTTAAGTAAATTAAATGGACATGTCGATTTTAAAGAAGTTATGGATCTTAAGCCCTACATGGATCCTAGGTATGACTCTGTGAAGTTATTGTTTTTTTATTTTGTGTTTGATGAAACCGACATGGTCCCTATAACTGTTTGCTTTTACTTTTGGTCACTCAAGTAAGTAACTAATGTTACTTTTGGTCTCTCAATTATGTAACTGATGTTACATTTGGTCCATCGAGTATCTAGTTAATTTTTCTTTTGGCCCCTAAATTGTAAAAGTCGAGGGACCAAATATGCAGCAAAACAGTGTTTCTAGGGCTCTTATTGGTAATTAGTATCATTGACGGACCAAATCAGTAAACATAAACACGTAAACCATTTATGTAATCACTCAACAAGTTATAATATGGCATGATCCTAGTCAACATAATGTGAACCATGTTGGTTTTCGACTAATTTTGTTATTTGAACACTAGTTACTTTTGATTTTACAGCTGCTGCAAAGATAGAGATACATACAAATACCGTTTAATAGGAGTTGTTGAGCATCTAGGGACAATGAGGGGAGGCCATTATGTTGCATACGTGAGAGGGCCTGCTGCAAAGGGTAACAATGATTGCGTATGGTACCACGCCAGTGATGCTCATGTCAAACAAGTTTCGTTCCAGGAAGTTCTCAGATGCGAGGCCTACATCTTGTTCTATGAAGAAATGTAAGACCACACACATTTTTTCATTTAGTCTTACCTTTGAACTTTTAATACCTTGAATTGGAAGTTTTTGGGAATATAGGGGATCCTATTGAGAATATCCCCAAAGAGAGTTGATAACTTTTCTTGATACATATACACAACAGCAACCACAAAATACGGTTTACGGTTATCCTACTTTCTATTTTCTTGTGAAAGTTTATCGGTTCTTTAGAGGCAGAAATTTTGTGACGGTTGACAGATACTTGTTTTGTGTATAATATTTGTGGGATCCTTAACAGATTATTTATTTATGGTGATAAAATCACTGGAGTTCTTCAAAATTTTATTTTGCGCCATTTTCTGAATTTTACGAGTCAAGAAGCTAAAAGTTTATTCTTTAAGCTTCATTTGGAAAGACGATGTTTGAAAATCGTCAATCCGCAGTACATTTGATTCACAATAACAGTATAACTGGAAGTCTGGAACAGACGGGTAACTTTACGCCTTTACCAAGTCAGACCAGGTTCCAAAGTCTCGTGTTTATATTAATAAAATTGCCAAAACCAACCGAAATGTGCAAGTTTACCAGAATGTGAGTGCTCTGTTCAAACTCTTGCGCTTATATCATTTTGTGTGAAACTGAAAGTTACACCCGCTTTATGGTTTGAGTTTGTGACACCAAAACTTAGGTTCGACAACAGTTGAATAAGTTACACAGCCATAAATTGTTGATAATTCGAACAGGCAAAGAGAAAATGGAGAAATAACACCTTTTGTTCACTGCAATACTGTAAGTTCATATTACCCGAGACGTAACTATTATAGGCATCTTAAAAATAAAACAGAATACATTCAGCAAATTTGAAGATTAACAGATCTGAAACATTCATGGTATTGATCCATGAGAAATGGATGAAGCCGCACAAACACCTTCAGATGTAGTAAATCGTGAATCTCGAACTGGAAAATTTTGCATTCTTTTATTGTTCAGCAATATTATTCAGCTTCCGCCTAGCAGCTCGGTCTGCTCGATCAGCTTGATTACCAGCATACTTTTCTCTGAAGAACTCCACTTGTTCATTTTTCTGCACATCACACAAATAACGCACATACAAGATAATAATTATTCTCAATAAGTCCGATATGTAATCATCAATAGAGAACAATCAAGCACTGCATATACCAGTTCCGTAAATAATGGTCTGGGTGCCAATTCTGTGTCCAGCAGGTATTAACTCCCATGGTTTTTAGCCTTTTTACGCCTTCATCAGAGAGAGAAAGCTGAGGGTAAATTGAGCTGCTGGAGTACCTTCAGCAAACAAAGCGTAAACATCGCTTAAGGGGTCAGAATGTTAATTTAGGAGAACATTTCTTAACTTTGTTTCACATGGAAGCTGAACTGCAAATTACTTACCTTAATGGAAAATGATGGCATAAAAGGCTCTAACAAGCAAGCAAGAAGATAAACAATTCCCAATCAAGTTTTCATGACTATCGAACACGAAGGTAGGTCTTCCTGTAAAGGTTCCAGAATTTAGTTTCCTGTATGCAATTAACACGTTCATTAATTCTTAAGCAAAGACAGAAGGACGGGTCATCATGGTGTAATTTCGCCTATAAACCGTAGACTTACTTGTAAATATCCATTTCCTCGTGAGAGATATCTATTGCAGCTTTCAGTCCTTGCTTTAGCTTGACCTATGTGAAAAGTAAAACACGTACTTATTAACTCGCTTAAGAGACCCTAGTGTACACCTTCCTTTATCGGCACAATACTAGTATGTTTCAGTATCAAAACTACCTTGTCCATGGCCTCCATGTATTCATCCACTTTAGTCCCAATGTTTTTCCCAATGTTTCGATGACGGATGCAGCAGCACCTGGAGCGTCAGGAACTATGGAATTGTATCCTGACAAAGAAGTTGTAGATACTATTTAGATGAAATCTGTTGCACCCTTAAAAGTTTCACTTCAGGTAAAGTTACGTTAATACCAATTACTAACCTGGATCCCTTGCAATAAAGCACAAAACACGGTTGATGAAATTTCCAAGATTACTAATCAACTCGTTGTTTATCTTTGTCTGCAAATTACCATGTGAATGTCGAGTCTCCTACCTAGACGTGCAGACTCAAAATCAGGGTCAGAGAGAAAAGAAGGGCACGTGAAGAAAATACAAGTCACCAAGAGTGAGAGGTAGACTTTTGGTGGTATACTGCACAAATGTTGTACCTCTGGTCTATTAGCTAGCAAATAGTATCGCCATACTTCTACCGGTATATTTGTTTCCATTGCATCATTACCAAAGACTCCTACACCTTTACTCTTTGAGAACTTACCTACACATGATATCCCAAAATGAAATTAATTGTAAGGTAATCCCGATGTCCCCAAAGTACACGAAAGTATAACCAGAAACTTTCTTTTAATTGTAAAGTGAAACCGCAACCCACCTTTTTCATAGTTTAGGTAATCCGTAACACTTATAGTCTTTAATAAAGTCCAGTTCTCGTCAGTTCCAATAAGCGTAGAGGGGAACATAATCTGAAAGAATCATTTCAAGTTCAATGAGGAAACAACGTCAAAGCTATGTAAAATCTTTAAAATTATGAGATAGTATACAAACAATCACAGAAAAACAGTAAATGAATAGGTAAGAGAATAAGATGCACTTACAGTGTGAAAGGGTACATTATCCTTGCCCATAAACTGATACAACTCCACAACTTTAGGATTCTTCCACCATTTCTCGCAATCAGGCGTGTAACATGAAGTGATCGAGATACATCCAATCGGTGCATCAAACCAGAAATAAATACTTTGTCTTTGAATCTTTCATGAGGGACAGGAACACCCCATTTCAAATCTCTAGTAATACATCGTTGCCTTAGTCCTTTCCCAAGCCATGCTTGTTTCATCTTTAGCATTCTTACTCCACTAATCTTCCACTGTGCTTTTGTACTTCTCCAGCTTATCTTTTAACAACGGAGCTCAAGAAACAAGTGATTTGTGTCACGGACTCACGGATATGAGGACTGTTTCTGCAGACCTATTTGCAGACCAAAATTTGGAGTCGTAAGCAGATATTAGAAAGAAAAAGACGCACCCATAGATAGGGATATGTATATCTAACTGTTTTTTTGTTGGTTTTAGGCTAATATTTACCTTGCATTTAGGATCAACGAGTTCCGTAGGATTTAAAAGTTTACAACATTTTTCACATTGATCTCCTCGTGCAGAATTATAACCACAATCTGGGCAGGTACCATCAACAAGCCGATCAGCTAAAATTTCTGGCACACATCACAGTAAAGCTGCATCAGAAACATATTAGATATTTTTCACAAGATCGGATCACGTTAGATACAAACAAAATATAAACATACTTGCTGCATTGTGTTCTCAGATAGCCAATTGTTATCCAACAACTTTTTAAAATTGCTTGGCAAACTTCGGTTTGCTGTATGCTGAAGTTCATTCAAAATGATCAAAACTTATGTCAAACCAATCATAGACTTCTTTGTGAATCGCATGATACCTATAACGACAAATAAGTTTGATTAGAATCCAAAATGAACATCACAAAGTTGGCACATCCACATCAGAATGAAGACGAGTTCTCGTAAATTCATTACTTGTCACAAATTTCTTTAGAGTGCAATTTTCTTCCAATGCTTTAGTCTCGTGGCCGTCCCATACTCATCAGTTCCACATATGTATAACACGTTGTGACCTCTCAATCTGCAGTACCTTGCAAACACGTCGGCGCTCAACACACCTACACATCACATCACATCAAATTCGCTTCACACTCATCCATCATTCACAGCTCAATAACTAAAATCTAAGTATACGTACACTTATGTACACACATACTTATAAAAATCATCCGTTTTAGTAACTAGCTAGTAGTGACTATTTACTTACTATAGCTTAACAATAAAACCATAACTTTATTAAAGGGGTGTTTGTTTAAGCTTATATGTGGCCTTATAGTTTTTTTCGCTTATATTTCATAAGCTCCTGATTTTCCAACTTATTTTGAGGCTTATGAGCTTATACAAACATAAGCCCATAAGTCTTAAAATAAGTGGAAAATTGAGGCTTATCAGTTATCAAATATAAGCGAAATCAAATAATATAGCTCACATATGTCCAAAAAAAAAAAAAAAAAAAAAAAAATCTACCGAAATATTTATAAAAATATAAGTGTATATTGCTTATTTTACAGCTTCAAAATAAGTATATGCAAGCCAAAAAAAAAGAAGCTTAATCACCAAAACGGATCATAAAACAAAAGTATATCGCTATTTTACGACAAAGTTAAGATATACATATATACACTTACATCCAATGATGTTGCCAAGGTGAGGAACGTTATTCACGTAAGGAAGAGCACTAGTAATCAGTATATTCCGTCCGCCTGGTATCGGAAGCTTCTTCGACCGTCACCGGAGCCGGAGAACGATTCTGCCATCGCTAGCTAGCTAGGTATAATTTCACTTGAAAGAGAAGATTTATATATATAGTGCCGGTATATTAAGTCACGTTGAGGGTAGACATGCGTGACATGCAAGTGATTCTTGTTTTTATATATATATATAGTTATTCTACGAAAACATGTTTTTTTGCTTGGCATGCAAGGATCAACCATGGTTAAAAGATATAAAAGGAAAGAAATTTTCAAAATGTTTACTTTTATTTTGACGCTACCAGCGACAAATCTCATCATCAATATAGTTTGATCTAATGGTGAGGATTAATCCAAGATTTAGTAGATAAACCTGCGTCCATGTTTTTTCTCGTTTTTGTTTTTTTATTCACATTTTTTTATTCACGCTTTTTTGTTTATAACCATTTCTTTTATTCACATTTCATCTATTTTCGACCATTTTCATACGCCGCCATTTTCTTATGTTTTCGTCCATTATTCATACATTTCGTCCGCATATGTGTTTTACGCTTTCATACATATTCGTCCATTTTTACACGCCGTCTGTTATTAAATGTTTTCGACCGCTTTCATACATTTACAATATCGCAAGTGATATTCTAGCACAAGTGATATTCGAATATAACAAGTGATATTCTCGAATATCACAAATGATTTTCAACTAATGTTTTGTAACATGAAAATCACACGTGATATCCAAAATATCACACGTTGATATCCAAAATATCACACAGTTGATATCCAAAAATCACAAAGTGATATTCAAATATTCACAGTGATATTCATAATACCACAAAGTGATATTCGAAAATCACAAGTGATATTCGTAAAATCACAAAGTGATATTAACAAAATATCACTTGTGTTTTTGTGATATTCAGATAATCATAAGTGATATTCTCGAATATCACGTAAATCACTGTGATACCAAAAACGATGAAAACGAACGAAAACATAAGAAAACGAAGAAAACGGATGAATTGGTATGAAAACGGCGAAAATGTATGAAAGAGTAAAACACGTCGAAACGTATGAAAATGGACGAAAATGAAAGAAAATGATGAAACGGGCTAAAACGTATGAAAACGATAAAACGGGTGAAACGATAAGAACGTATGAAAAAGATGAAATGTATGAAAATCAAGAAAAAACACGAACTAAAAAAAAAAAAAAAAAAAAAAAAAAAAAAAAAAAAAAAAACGTTAATTTAAAAAACGTGAATAAGAAAAAAAAAAAACAAAGAAAATGTGAATAAAAAAGAAGAAAAAAAAATGGACTTAGGTTTATTTGTTAAATCATAGGTTAATCCTTACCATTGATCAAACTAGATGGATCTTTGAGATTTATCCTTCGTTAATCGCTTAATTTATGGGTAATCAAAATAAACCGACTCAAAAAGATCTAGATAACTATAACACGTTTTTTCTAATTGTATCATTTGGAAAATGTTTTAGAATAATTATGGAACATATGTGTAAATCTAGATATATGATAAACATCTTTGAATATTATAATTGAAAAGATTGTATTTTGAATACATGCATCCGTTGTGATTTGTGGGTTAAACAATACCCTTCGTCTCACTTATATATTCAGAAATCTTAGGAAGTGGTTAATGAACATAGAGGGTTGGATCGGTTAGAACCCATTGCCTCTCAACCGAGAGGTCGTGGTTCGATCCTCACTCCCTACAAAAGGTAGGTCCTTTCTACCTTTAGAACCCAGGCAGCCTCTCTACCTTGTGAGGGTGTACTGCTCACATCTCAACCTCCCCATACACCGAAAAACGGTATGTGACTCCATAACCCTGGAAGACTAAGACGGGCTACTTTACTTTACTTTTTGGAAGTGGTTAATGATTTTAGAGAGTTTTTTTACTTTTTATATTACGATTATCTTAACATAAATTTTGTAATTACAATTCTAAAAGTTGTTGTTAGCAAAACAGTTATTACTTGTATTTGATTTAGAAAAACTTTCATCATTGTTATAAATGTTTTTTTTTTCTATTTTACCTCTAAATAACTACTCTTTCCATTTTATATTAATCGTCCAACACTTTTTGTAGCTTTTCTTTTAATTTTAATTTTAAATATTTTGTTTGTATATAATATTATGCAAAATATTTGAACAGATTGTATTTTAAATGTATTTTCATTGGTATAATTTTAATGAGATATGATATAACACAAATAAAAATATTTAAGGTTAAAATTGAAGAAAAAAACTAAAACAAGTCAAACTGGACAATTAATATGGGCAAAGTTAGTATTTAAACTTTTAAGAGTCATCTTTGAAAAGTCAACATAGCTTTAAATATAATGGTAAAACGAATATATTATTTTACCAATGTTGTTTAATTACACATATCTTAACTTTTAATTTTTTCTTTTCAAGAAAATAAAAATGAGAGGGATTACAATTTCCTATAGTCTTTGTTCTAACTTGCTCAGTTGCTTTTAAAAAATTCTAACATATTTAAGATTTTTTTTTTTTTTTTTTGTGTAATTGTATAATTGGACTCGTGTAGTTCTCAAAAATCTTAAAGGCTTATTACTTTCTTCTTAGTGGGGATGAAGGTGGGCTTAAAATTCCTACTTTCTTTTAACTTAAAGACTCACCAAAAACTCTCTTATTTAAAAGGCTAATTAAAACACTTATATCTAAAAGCCACTTAATTAAAAAAGAGAGTAAACAACTTTTTAGTAATGACTAATGAGCTTGCTAAACTTTTAAAATGAACCCATTTTAATTAAAGATTGGATCATCAAAAGTGGCCCAATTGGAAAACCTATAAAAAAGATAACTTAGTTTCCAAAGCCCAATTTTTTGAGCGGGTAACTTTCAACTTCAACATTACCTTTCTTCCAATTTAAAAACTTGACAAGATGTTGCGAACCATGCGAGTGTAGTGAGTGTGTGTTTATCGCAAGATATTAGAGTGGCGAGTTCTTACATACTAGCTTGAAGTTTTCGATTTTTTATAAATCTCAATCTTGGAGATTTATTAGTGTTTATACTCTTTTAGTCCAAAAGGATTTGATACTCGTCGATAAAAAGTTGTGTATAATTGAATAAGTTGCACCACAATCAATCATAGAATTTGGCCAGGAAAAAAAATTGGAGAACAGAACACTTGCAATCAAGAAATGGCAAAACATAGAACAATACGATTGTTTTAAAAAACGCATAACAAATGCAAACCCGTTCGTATCACTAATCCGTATCAATAATCACCAGTACTTATAATAGGCAATACATTAGTTAGTATCTAATAAGTCAAATCAATTGGAATGCATCATCCTCAATGGGTTTAGATTTGGTGGAGGACGGATGGTGAACATCACATGCTCGATGCAGTATGTGGGCCACCTTTGGTTACTGAAGGTAGAGAAGGTGTTACTAGCCCTTGCCGATGTGGAGAAGGGTGCAACTAACCCTTGTCTTTGTGAAGTCGAAGCTGGTTTTGATTCCGTGAATATGTGTTCTTGGGTGGGGTCTTGGAAGTTTAGACGGTTGTATAAATGTGGTTGTTGAAACTTATTTGCAGTTATATGTGTGTGTGTGTTTGAGGTTGACAAGAGACAAAGAAAGAAGAAGTAGAAATGTGTGTTTCAAAAAAGTTACGGAAGATGAAGTGAAAGTACATTGGTTTTACTAAATCCAATCTCGACTTAAACAGCCATTGGAAAACAACCCGTGGTGATTGAAAGCATTCCTAATGAACCTAACGAGGCTTCTCACGTCTTTATACTGGTACTCTTGCAGGTTCTTTTTCACTTTGTAATCTTTCATTTCTTTACGAAGTTTCTTATTCATGTTTGTATCCCATAATGTCTTGTATCCTTTATTCTCCAGGCATTCTCGTTCTACTGCATGAACAATGGGAGTATTGTCCCCTTGGTAATATATATGCTTGCTAAAGTCCACCATAAAAGATAGGCGCTTAATTGTCCCCTAAAAGAAGGGATGATGCAACAGATCACACTGCGATATACTGCACGAGATTAATATTTATCGTTTTAAGGTTAGATTATAAAAAATATTAACAAAACAAACAAGCAATACCAAACACCCCGTTTAAATTACTTCTCACATGGAATCTCGTATCCGTAAGGGTGTTTACTATTCAAAGCAAGTTTATCAATAATGTTAATCGGTGTTGTAACTGTTACTTAAGATCTTCTCAATAAGATCACGAGCCTCAACCATCTTACAAAGATCGAGTCCATCATCTCGCACCTTTTGGTCACTGAACTTGTAAGAACTGCCACTTGTACAATATAATACGATTTTGGCAAGATCGTGCATGTTCGTATTCAGACTACCACCTATTGTGAATAATGGGGGAAATTCTTGAAGATGTTACAAACTAGCCTAAATAACAAAAAAGGTGATAATGATTGAAATATGTAGTAGCAAGACTCACGATTCTGTTCATCTTTTTCTTCCTCAAATACAAATCTGCATGATTGTATCAGCCTTTATGAATACATTGTTTGGCCTCAAGTTTATGTGATTTATCCCTTTTCTTTGCAAACTAGAAACCCCCTTTATTTATGCATCTGCGGTTAGTAATTGACAAAAAGTATTATTTAGCAACTTCATAAAATCTTCAAATAATCAAAATTAGTTTTAATACAAGTAATTAAATATTACGTAAGAATATCTGGTCGAAGCGGCACCGCCTTGCTAATTTCAGTAAAATTATAGGCCATGGGAAAATCTTCTAATGTATTACCACACATCTCGAATGCAAGATATTGAAAATCACTTATCTCTTGCCAGCCATAAAAATGCATGACATTATCATTGTCATCATAATGTCGAAGTTTCTCTATTATATTGATAATATTAGTCTTTCTGTGTCCTTGTTACACGAACATTCACATCCTCGTGTAGACCTTCCACTGTGTTGTTTATCCAATCATTTTTGTACGATATGCTTGAATCCAAATCAAATCATCGATGGTTCTTCCCCTGGGAAGCCTTTCAATATCAAAACTCCTCTAAAAACTCAGTAAGATTTCGAATGTACAACACCATACATAAAAAATCTAACAAAGACAATAGAACTTCTGATGCTTATTGAAACCTTTCTGAAGTTGATTCGTCACACACTTCTTCCCAAGTCTACCAGAAGGGAAGAAGTGTGTGACGAATCAATTTCAGAAAGGTTTTCAATAAGCATCACCAGATATAAAATTTTATTTTCTTCGCTAGATTTTTCATGTATGATGTTGTACGCCTAAAATTTTACTGAGTTTATAGAGATATGTCAGAGTTTTGATATTGAAAGGCTTCCCGAGGGAAGAACCATTGATGATTTGATTTGGATTCAAACATATCGTACGAAAATGATCTTGGTGAATCCTCAAACCAATTGAGTAAACAACACAATGGAAGGTCTATACGAGGGTGTGAATGTTCGTGTAACAAGGATTAAGAGGACGACCAATATTATCAATATAATAGAGAAACTTCGACATTATGATGACAATGATAATGTCATGCATTTTTGTGATTTTATTATCCTGCATTCGAGATGTGTAGTAATACATTAGAAGATTTTTCCATGGCTTATAAGTTTACTAAAATTAGCAAAGTGGTGAGATGGAGGTAGTAACAAATAAGGGTTGGGAGTTGGTGAGGATGACTTAATATCGGGTCTTCTCACTTGGATGGGTGTTTTTCCTAAAATTAGACCAGACCGGCCGGCTCAACCGAAACCGAGGTTATTGTAAAGAACTTATGAAAATCAAAAACTCATAAAATTGACCACGTCAAAAGCTTATTGTAAAGAACTTATGAAAATCAAAAACTCGTATAAACTTATGTCTCAAAAAAGACTTATATCAAAAGCTACCTTATGACCTTATTTAGGCCATTTCACTTATTAACAAAACTTTTGGAACACTAAAGCTGAAGTTGAGTGACCTTTACCATCAAACTAAATTTATGAAGTTAATGTGAACCGATTTTGTTTTTTCTTGATGATTATTGTTTTTAGTCTTTTGATTGATTTAATGCACGGTGTTTTAACATGCTGCCAAACATACACAAATTAGGTAAAGCCATTTTAGATAGGTTTATGGCTATATAAAACAAGATTTAAGATCATTTGAGGACAAAAAATTATTTACATACAAAGGGATCAATCTCCACCATTCATTTTTATTTGATCTAATGGATGAGATTAATCAAACAATTTAAAAAACCCACTTTCATCCTCTTTTTTCAAATGTAAATAACTTTCAAATCGTTAATCGTTAAGCGAAAAAAAAAATATCATTGCGACAAGCATTTAATTATCTTTCTATAAATAGGCACTTTGATGTACTTTCGACAAAAAAAAATTTCGTAATTTTTAGTTTTTTTTTTAAGTTTTTTCATTTTTTTACGTTACTGAAATTTACATTAAAAAAATCATATATGATATAACACTATTAGTGTTATATCATATATGAGATGTATATCATATGTGATTTAACACTAATATCACATGTGATATTCAAATTAGTGTAAAATCATATATGATATTTCATGCAAATTCCAGTTTCAAAGAAAAACGAAACAAAAGACGAAAAACGTGAAAAAACGTTTTTTTTTTCTTTTTTCGAAAGTATATCAAAGTGTCCGTCTATAGAAAGATAATTAAATACTCGTCGCGATGGTGTAATTATTTTTGCTTAACGATTAACGGTTTAAGAGATATTTAAATTATAAAAAATAGGTGAAATAATAAAATGCTTTTAATCTCAGCAATTGATTTCTTTTTAAATGGATGATAAAGATGAGTTGTATGTAAGAAAAATTTGGTATGTTTGTCCTCTATAAAACAATTTAAAACCATAACCATCTTCGTTTACTTTCAGGGTTTGGTATGGGTATATATGGAATAAATATATTTGTTCTTTTCTAGTTTAAATTTGTTTATATAATTATGGAGCATTCATCGATTTATTTAATCATCAAAATATGCTCGACAATCTTGTATGTATTCGGTGAATTGGCTGCTTAGCTGAAGCTCTTTGTGTTGGTTTTACAATTCATAAAAATTATATAAAACAACTAAACATCATCAAAGAATGCAACGGAAGTAAAGATTAATACTTGGAAAGAACTAACAGAATTAAAAGAACATGCATACTGATAGTGATTCCTAGCGAAACAAGAAACCAAAAGAACAAGAACCAATAAACCCTATTCGACTAGGGTTTGATGTAGTCGACTTATACACCAAACAAACCAAACACTTTTTTTTAGCTTAAGAAATCGAACCCTAAGGGATTAGGGTGGTACACGATCAGTCAAGCTCAAAGGGAAGATAAGAGAAGAGAAATTAAGTTTGCAAGTCACCAATATTAGTTTATAATGAATACAAGGGGTTTGTATTTATACTAACTCTCATTAAGTGTTCTACTCGTGATTAAATAGTTAAATACAACATTTTATATATTAATTATTTTAACATTCATTCGTATACATAATGTGTGCAATCCCGGAGTCTCGTGTTCGAATCCGGTCATACGTATATTAGTATGTATCCATAAACCACTGTTGGGTTTTATGATACATAACAATTATATAAAACAACTAAACATCACATGCAGCAGAGGTAAAGATTAATACTTGTAAAGAATTAACCAAATTAAAAGAACATGTGTACCGTTAGTAATTCCTAGCGAAATAAGGAACCAAAAGAACAAGAACCAATAAACCCTAATTGACTAGGGTTTGATCTAGTCGACTTATACACCAAGTCAAACCACCAATAATTCCAAACACAAGTGTGTTTGACCTTCGTTCTTGTACACACGTATTACTAACTATTCAATGCGAAAAGCTAGGTTCTTGATCACAAACAAACCAAACACTTTTGTTTGAGCTTAAGAAATCGAACCCTAAGGGATTAGGGTGGCACACGATCGGTCAAGCTCAAAGGGAGAAGAGGAGAAGAGAAATTAGGTTTGCAAGTCACTAAGATTAATTTAGAATGAATACATACTATAACAATTTTGGAGTCCAAGTTAGGGTAGGATTTTCCTATGCCCTTGATCGACCGATTATAGGACACCCAAGGGGTTCTAGAACCTTCTCGATCATTAATTTCATCTTGATTCCTTTAACTTGTTATTAAACGATCGTTAACCAAACCTAGTTAAATACTAACTCTCGTTAAGTGTTTTATTCGTTATTAAATAATTAAATACAACATTTTATATTAATTATTTTAACATTGATTTTGATACATAATGTGTGCAATCCCCAAGTCTCGTGTTCGAATCTGGTCATACGTATATTAATATGTATCTATAAACCTTTCAGCTCCCACTTGGATATTTCTTAATATAGTAATGACATAGGTTTAGTCCAGCTTAACACGCTAATGCCCCCAGATTGAACAAGATTACCAAATCATCTGAACGTATTCCAGATAGATCTTGGGTACGACCATACAAACATCTTGTCAACCCTACGAGGGGCCCAAATAGTATTATGCTTTGAAACAAATTCTCTTAACTACAAGCAAAACTCATGAACTTTACAACACTTCTGAAGATAAACCTTATTACCACCAGTTACGGATATCGTTAGACTATTTCACACAAGTGTGCTACATTCATAACATTTATCTGGTATCTCAAGTTTGAGGATAAATATCTATGATTTACTTAATGACAATTATCCATAAAATACAATCATGTTAAGTTGGGATATTTCCTACATCAAGTACTCAAATTTGTCTTAATTCAATGACATTCTCACATCATTGATTGACAACAGACTATTTAGAATAACATAAGCTATTCACAGACTAAACATGCAAATAGAGGATATAATATTAAAAAAATAAAAAGTAAACATAACCAATATTTTATTTCATTAAAGTAATATTTGTTCATAACATCCCTAATCCAAATACTAATCACAAATTTGCATGAAACTACTAGCTAAACGAAGTCCTATCCCATCAGCATGACGAGTAAGTTTTTCCTTAAATAAAGGCTTCGTGAAGGGATCAGCTAGATTGTCATATGTGTGAACTTTGAGTAGATTGATTTATCGTATGTAGATTTGTTCTTGAAAATAGTGATATCGTCGAGGAAAATGTATGGTGCCCTTCATGACTCCAGGTTCATTGGCAAATGTTCTCGGAGGAGAATTGTCACAATATACATTAATATGTAATTCAATTGAGGGCATAACTCCAAGTCCCGAATTGAATTTCCTAATCCAAACAGCTTCCATCGCACCTTTTGAAGCAGCTATGTACTCAGCTTCTGTAATAGACATTGCAGTCATACTTTGCTTCTTGCTCTTTCAGTCTACTGCTCCTCTATTAACGACAAAGACACCATGTCTGAGATTACTTGTCATCTTTATCTGTTTGGAAAGACGCATTGCAAAACCCTATAACATCAAGTTATGGATCTGGATTCCCACCGTACACTAGAAACATATTTTTAGTATCCTTAGATACTTAAGAATGTTCTTAACAAGATGCCGATGCTTTTCACCGGATTCGTTGATATCGACGGTGATATTTTGTGCAAACGCCACATCGTGCCTTGTACATCTTACCGCATACATGATAGATCCTACCCAGCATAAGGAACCTTTCTCATGTGTGCCACCTCTGCAGGTGTTGAAGCGCATAGTTCATTGCTTAAGCCATGTTCTACTTGCATCGGCAAATATCTCTTTTTGGAATTTTTCATATTGAACCTCTTCAATATTTTATCGATGTAAGTACTTTGACTTAATCCAATCAACCGCCTTGATCTATCTCTATAGATCTTGATTCCTAGAATATATGCTGCTTCCCCTAAATCCTTCATAGAAAATCACTTTTCAAGATAAGACTTAACATCTTGTAAATTTGGAATGTCTTTTCCCATGATCAATATTTCATTAACATATAGGATAAGAAAAGTAACATTACTCCCACTATATTTATGATATACACATGGCTCATCAAGATTCTGAGTGAAACCAAATTTCTTGATCTCCTCATCCGATCTCTTATTCCATTGCCTTGATACTTGCTTCAATCCATAAATGGATCTTTGAAGTTTGCATACACGGTTTGGAAATTTTGGACTCACAAACCCCCTCAGGCTACGCCATATAGATGTCTTCATCTAGGCGACCATTTAAGAAGGAGGTTTTGATGTCTTCATGGGCACAACTTCAACTCAGTGGGACACTCAACTTGTTCTACTTGAAGTTGGCTAGTGCCAGAGGTGATGTATCTTCTGATCATCTTCCAGATCACAAACTCTCCCATCGACCATGAGATATGAGATCCCTTTCAAAGAAATCTCCATACTAGCAACAATTACTTTGTTTTGGGTGAGTGTAGTAACCCATTGTTTCCTTCGGTATCTTACGAAGATACACAGATCTTTGTTGTAGTTTATCACCAACACGCCAACAATGCCTCACAACCCTGCACCTTTTAGTGCGACAGTTGGGAGCTTTTCCATACCATAGTCCATATAGAGTCTTATCAACCTTCTATTTGGAACCATATTTGAATGCAACGCTTAAAAGATAATCCTGGATAGGGAAGAGTTGTAAGATTAAATATTGATCGCACCATGTCCAATAACGCACAATTTTTCTCTCGACCACCATTTGCCGCGAGATGTGAGTCACGACAATCCCACCCTAGAAGATAATTTTAAACCTTGGCTTATGTATTTCCACCTCATCGATCGACGAGCTTTAATCTTCTTTCCCAGTTGCAATTCACTTTTTTGAAAACCTTAAATGCTTCAAAGACTTAATGTTTATGTTTAACAATTAAACATAACCATAATGAACGAAATCATCAATAAAGGTTAAGTAGCCAGCACCATTCCTCGACACATGTCTTAGTGGTCCACACGCGTATCACACCGTTGATCGGCCTTGCTAACGATTTGCAAAGGTTTCTTGGTCATCTTCCTAGATATGCAAGATTCGATTTATCAAATGATTCATCATTGATATTTTGCAAAATCCATTATGTTGCGCAGCATGCGTTTTTGCCTATGTGAGCAAGTCTACAATGCCAAAGATATGAAGAATCCAAATCGCTTTAATCCTTTTATTATTGATGGTAAAATAGAATTATTTTTATCAATCATTATCATGCATATCAATCAAACATTTATCGAATTTCATTAAAATAAAAACACCATTTGAAGAAACCGAAATTCCATAATCAGTAAATGTATGAATAAATCCAATATCTTTCAACAAGGGAACAAAAACAAAACTTCTAATTATAGAAGGTGTGAAATGACAATTGTTCAAAGACAGTACTAAGACCGAAGGAAAAACTAATTCAAACGTTCCTATAGCTTAAACAGCTGCATGTGCTCCATTACCCACGCAGCTTTTTGTCCATTCATAAGCGAAGCTTTCTTGCACTTTGTCTCCTCAATGTATTGCAAATAAGAATACCACATCTAGTATTGTATACCCAGGAATTTATTTTATGAGGAAATGCAAATAACTCTATCATAAAGAAGTTACCTGAAGTAGTGGAAACATTACTAGCATTCTTATACCTCCTTGTTCGCAACCCATAAAATTTATTTTATGTTGAATTGTAAAGCATCAACCTCGATGAGTTGCAAACAAAGAGGTATAAGAATGCTAGTAATGTTTCCAGTACTTTAGGTAACTTCTTTATGATAGAATTATTTGCATTTTCTCATAAAATAAATTCTTGGGTATACGATACTTGATGTGGTATTCATATTTGCAATACATTGCAGGGACTTAGAGGTGCAAGAAAACTCGCCTATGGAAAACAATATCTGCACGTGGGTAATGGAGCATATGCAGTTGTTGAAGCTATAGGAACGTTTGAATTGTTTTTTCCTTCGGGCTTAGCACTGTCTTTGAAGAATTGTAATTTCGCACCTTCTATAATTAGAGGTGTTGTTTTTGTATCCTTGTTGAAAGATATTGGTTTTATTCATACATTTACTTATTATGGAATTTCAGATTCTTTAAATGGTGTTTTTTACTTTAATGCAATTCCAGTAAATGGTGTGTTTGAGATTGATATGCATGATAATGTGATTGATAAAAATACTTCTATTTTTAGCATCAGTAATAAAAGAATCAAAACTGATTTGGATTCTTCATATCTTTGGCATTGTAGACTTGTTCACATAGGCAAGAAACGCATGCAAAAGCTACAACATTATGGGCTTTTGCAAAATATCAATGATGAATCATTTGATAAATGTGAATCTTGCATATCTAGAAAGATGACCAACAAACCTTTTGCAAATCGTTTAGAAAGGGCTTCTGATCTACTTGGTGTGATACATACTGACGTATGTGGACCACTAAGACATGTGTCAAGGAAGGGTGCTAGCTACTTCTTAATATTTATTGATGATTTCATTCGTTATGGTTATGTTTAATTGCTTAAACATAAACATTAAGTCTTTAAAACATTTAAGGTTTTCAAAAATGAAGTAGACTTGCAACTAGGAAAGAAGATTAAAACTCTTCTATCTGATAGAGGTGGTGAATACATAAGCCAAGAGTTTAAAATTATCTTCCTGGGTGTGGGATTGTCCAGCAGCTCACATCTCCATATACTCCACAACAAAATGGTGAATTCGAGAGAAGAAATCGTACATTGTTAGACATGGTGCGATCAATGTTTAATCTTACAACTCTTCCCTTATCCTTTTGGAATTATGCTTTAGAAACTGTTGTTCGCATTCTAAATATGGTTCCAACTAAGAAGGTTGATAAGACTCCATATGAACTATGGTGTGGAAAAACTCCCAACTTGTCGTACTAAAAGGTCTGGGGTTGTGAGGCGTTTGTTAAACGTGACTCAGCTGATAAACTCCAACAAAGATATGTTAAGTGTATCTTCGTAGGATACCCAAAGGAAACAATGGGTTACTACTTTTACTTTACACCTGAAAACAAAGTAATTGTTTCTAGGTATGAAGATTTCCTTGAAAGGGATCTCATATCTCATGAATTCAACGAGAGAGTTTATGATCTGGAAGATGATCAGGAAGATACATCACCTTCTGAAAACACTAGCCAACTTCAAGTATAACCTGAAAGTCTGAGTGTTCCATATGAAGTTGAAGTTGTGCCCATTCGTAGGTCTAAAAGGACTATACGTGCTCCTGAACGTCTATGTCTTAATGTAGAGGTTTAGGAAAATATATTAGGGGATCTTGGTGAACCTGCTAACTATAAGGTTGTCATGGCTGATTCTGAAAAGGACAAATGGCAAGTCGCAATGAATGAGGAAATGCAATCCATGAGAGATAATAAAGTATGGATTGAATTAGACCTTCCTCCCAATGCTAAAGTCGTTGGAAGTAAGTGGATATTCAAGAAGAAAACTGACATGGATGGCTATGTACACACTTATAAAGCTCGTTTGGTAGCTAAAGGTTTTACTCAAACCTTTGGGGTTGACTACGAGGAGACCTTTTCCCATGTAGCAGGCATTAGAGCTATTAGGATTCTTATAGCTATAGCAGCGTACTATAACTATGAGATTTAGCAGATGGATGTCAAAATCGCCTTCTTAAATGGTCGCCTAGATGAAGACATCTATATGGCGTAGCCTGAGGGGTTTATGAATCCAAAATTTCCAAACCGTGTGTGCAAACTTCAAAGATCTATTTATGGATTGAAGCAATCATCAAAGCAATGGAATAAGAGATTTGATGAGGAGATCAAGAAATTTGGTTTCACTCAGAATCTTGATGAGCCATGTGTATATCACAAAGCTAGTGGGAGTAATGTTACTTTTGCTATCCTATATGTTGATGACATATTGATCATGGGAAAAGATATTCCAAGTTTACAAGATATTAAGTCTTATCTTGGAAAGTGCTTTTCTAAGAAGGATTTAGGGGAAGCAGCATATATTCTGGGAATTAAGATCTACAGAGATAGATCAAGGAGGTTGATTGGATTAAGTCAAACTACTTACATTGATAAATATTGAAGAGATTCAATATGCAAAATTTCAAGAAGGGATATTTGCCGATGCAAGTAGAAAATGAATTAAGTAGTGAACTATGCGCTTCAACACCTGCTGAGGTGGGACAAATGAAAAAGGTTCCTTATGCTTCGGCTGTAGGATCTATCATGTATGTGGTAAGATGTACAAGGCCTGATGTGGCATTTGCACATAATATCACCAGTCGATATCAACAAAATCCAAGTGAAAAGCATCGGCATGTTGTTTAGAACATTCTTAAGTATCTAAGGGCTACTAAAGATATGTTTCTAGTGTATGGTGAGAATCCATATGCAGAACTTGATGTTACAGGGTTTTACGATGCTTCTTTCCAAACTGATAAAGATGACAAGAAATCTCAGAGCAAGAAGCAAAGTACGACTGCAATGTATATTACAGAAGCTGAGTACATAGTTGTTTCAGAAGCTATGATGGAGGCTGTTTGGATTAGGAAATTCATTTCGGGACTTGGAGTTATGCCCTCAATTGAATTACCTATAAATGTATATTATGACAATTCTGCTGCAATAACATTTGCCAATGAACCTGGAGTTATGAAGAGCACCAAACATTTTCTTTTACGATGTCACTATGTTCGAGAACAAATCGACATAGGAGAGATCAATCTACTCAAAGTTCACACAGATGAGAATCTAGCTGATCCCTTCACGAAGCCTTTATCTAAGGAAAAGCTTACTCACCATGCTGATGGGATAGGACTTCGTTTAGCTAGTAGTTTCATGCAAATATGTGATTAGTATTTGGATAAGGGATGTTATGAACAAATATTACTTTAATGAAATAAAATATTAATTATGTTTACTTTTCATTTTTTTAATATTATATCATATATTTGCATGTTTAGTCCGTGAATAACTTATGTTATTCTAAATAATCCGTTGTCAATCAATGGTGTGGGAATGTCGTTGAATTAAGACAAATCTGAATTTTGGTAGAATATACTTATGTATATTGATGCGTGGGACATGCCAAATTCACATGATATTCAATGAATTGAATATTGGACAGATCCCAACTTAACATAATTGTACCTTATGGATCTTTGTTATTAAGTAAATCATAGATATTTATCCTCAGACTTGAAATACCAGATAACTGTTATGGATGTAGCACACTTGTGTGAAATGGTCTAACGCCATCCGTAACTGGTAGTAATAAGGGCTATTTTCAGAAGTGTTATAAAGTTCATGAGTTTTGCTTATAGCCAAGAGAATTTGTTTCAAAGCATAATAATACTATTTGGGCCCCTCGTAGGGTTGACAAGATATTTGTATGGCCATACCCAAATCTATCTAGAATACGTTCAGATGATTTGATAATCTTGTTCAATCAGATATAACGAGAAACATAATATTAACTCATGGAATGACTTGATCCATAGTATTAGTAGCAAAAGGATAAGTATAATGATGAATCATTAAATGGTTTTTTCATGAATTCATATTCGGTTCAAATCTGAGAGCATTGGCGTGTTAAACTAGACTAAACCAATGTAATTATTATATTAAGAAATATCCAAGTGGGAACTGAAAGGTAATATGTATCCATAAACCTTTCACTTTGTACCGAAGTGTTTTATATATTCTAGTAAGATGCAAAACAAAACTAAAAACTACTAGTGTCAAAAAGCAAGATCTAAAAATTCTCACGTATCTGATACTTGATTGATATGAAACATAAAGTTTACTTTATTATCATTAGTCATGTGTGCTTTATAATTAGTTGATGGTTAATAAAGTTTAACATAACCTACACGTTTTGTATTATTCAACAGTTCTTTCTTACTCGACTCAACCAATCAACCGCAAGATAATCCTAACGCTTAGTCAAAATCTAATCCAAAACCTATAGGCAGAATTCTTACCTTCACTGTGATTAAAAACCCGAACTCGAAACTAGCTAGCACCTTTCTGCAGCCGGCCTTTCTCTCAACTTCTCGATCTCTTTTTAGGGTTAAAGTTATAATAATGATTATGGGTATCAACTAGATACGTCAATAAGGCCCTAGATAAACCAACTCAGCCGACATATACCCATAATTCTATAAACATCCTCTACCTTAGGTTTTTAACACATGCAAACCCTTAACTTTAACTATTAGTCTTATCTCCTACAATTAAGTAATAACTATAATGACAAAATAATACATTATTAGGATACGGGTCTTACATCTATAGTCTTTGTTCTAACTTGCTCAATTGCCCTTTTTAAAATCTTCAGAAAATAAGATTCTAGTCTTTTTTTGTGTAATTGTATAATTGGACCCGTGTAGTTATTAAAAATATTAGAATGACTAATGAGCTTGCTAAACTTTTAAATTGAATCCATTTTAATTAAAGATTGGATCATCAAAAGTAAATAATAAAACTTAGGCACTTAGCTTCCAAAGCCCAATCTTTGAACGGGTTACTTTCAACTTTGACATTACCTTTCCTCAAATTTAAACACTCAACAAGATGTCGCGCACCATACGAGTGTAGTGAGTTTGTGTTTATCGCAAGATATTAGAGTGACGAGTTCTTACATATGAGCTTGAAGTTTTCCGCTTTTTAGAGATCTCTATCTTGGAGATTTATTACACCGCAATCAATCAGTGAGAATTTGGTCAGGCAAAAAAATTGGATAACAGAACACTTGCGACTAAGAAATGGCAATGAAGGGAAACAAGTACACTTTTATTAAAATAAATCAGATTACAATAAATAAATAATTAACAGAAAATTAAATGACAGAAAAATAAAATAGGCAGAATAGGTAGAACAGAAGACAGACACTATGAATGATAAATAAATAAAGCGGTAAAGGGCGTGGCACGAGGCTCATGTTTAACACGATCCTCTTAAAAGAGATTTGGCGTCTGTTTTCCAAAGTACAATGTCCAAAGCTGTTGTACAGCCGGACCCGACAAACTTGCCTGAAAAATCACGGAAAAGCTGTGTGTTCTTGATCGACTAGACTGTTGGAATACGGTAGCTCTTGAGCTGCGTTTTTGGGTGTCAACACTGAATGAGAATATGACAATATTTATAGCGTAAATTTGTCTTGTTCTCCAAGACTAAATATTAGTCATAATAAAACAGACGTGCGTATAATATATTACACAAACATTATTCTGTAAAACTTGTCCATTAAATTCAAATATATTCCTAAAATAGATTTACAGAATATATGGAAAAGAAAAACCCGAAACTGACAGCAAAAAGATTCGCACGTAGGCGAGGTTTCAGAGCTGCATTCGTATCCGCATGTCGCATGAGTTCAGAAGCTTCGAACCCATTTCAACTTATTACATGTTATTGTTTATATCTATTCACTGGGCTTTTTAAGCTCAGCCGCATTTCTTTTCATGCGGTAGGTTATAGGTGGGAAGTTGGGATTTGAGTAAAGAGTGCATAGGAGCTTTTAGTGGACCACCCTGAAGATATTTGTCATTTGCTTTGATTAGACTTTAGAGATTGAAATCACCTTTCATTTGGACATTGATTTAGATTTGTATTATTGTTTGGAAGTCACTACGTTTCAGACTTAGTATTTTATCATTTCCTTAGAATACCTTTGTAACCTTATTATTTATTTAAGTCTTCCGCTTGCCTTTATATATATTCTGATTGGCACCATAATGTGACATTTGAACCCTTGTGGTGTTTGGGTGTTACAGTGACACTCACATGCTCGATGTTGTACGTGGGCCAACTTTGGGAACTGAAGGTCGAGAAGGTGTTACTAGCCCCTGCCGTTGTGGGAAGGTGCAGCTAGCCATCACATCATTTTCTAATGTATTACCACATCTCGAATGCAAGACAATAAAAATCACTTTTCTCTTGCTAGCCATAAAAATGCAAGACATTATCATTGTCATCATAATGTCGGAGTTTCTCTATCATATTGATAATATTGGGCATCCTCCTGATCCTTGTTACACGACCATCCACACCCTCGTATAGACCTTTTACTGTGTTGTTTAGCCAATTGGATAAACAACACAGTGGAAGGTCTATACGAGAGTGTGAATGTTCGTGTAACAAGGATAAAGAGGACGACCAATATTATCAACATAATAGAAAAAGTTCTCCCCATAGTCAAGATCGAATTTAGCAAGCTTATTAGTTGCTTGTATCCTGTTACCATAGATACGGAGATCTTCAAGCGAACCATGTGAAATAACCTAGGAAAAAAAATGGTCAGAAATTTTAGATGCATATAGATTTCATTAGGTTACAACCACTTTTGACATGCTATGGTTACGTCATCACCACTAACAAAAACAAAATCATCAAGTTAATAAAATATGATGTATACAAATTCACCAAGTTAAATAATTTTGTCCTCATCGTAAGATGTAAATTAAACAACACAGGTAAGAAACGGGGATCATCAAGTCAATAAAATATAATGTATAAATGTTGAAAAATCCTCACTGAATCAAGCCCACAGGTCGTCAAACGAGATGTTATCAAGAAAAAGTTAGCGTGATGTTTGGATGGCTATAGTTTACATGATGATGCCCCCTCATCTTTTATCTGTTGAAGCCATGGTGGGTAAATGGTTTAGATGGGTCAAGGTGGGGGGAAATGTAATCATGTAACTATGGTCTTTGTGAATTCATATAGTAAATATCTAGGAATGAGATAGTAGTCACCCAAAAAAACAAGTTAGCCTAATGAAAAGTAAATAAACTTTCGAGAACGCCTATTTCAAAAATAAATCATAATGAAAAGTCTTTGATGGGTTTGGATTTGGTGGAGGACGGATGGTGCCCATCGTACTTGGTAGGTTGTGTTTGTGTAGCGAGTCAATTACTGTGAATGTGGTCTTCTACTACTTATTTATTTTGAATGTGTTGTTCTCGAATCCGTGTGCTTACGTATGATTGGTGAAGAGTAATATGCAGATACGATTGCTTCATCGCAGGAGATATATGGTTGAGATCACTTGACACATGGTGAATAATGCGGGTAGCTGAAAAGAGCTATAAATATGGTTGAGGCTTAAGACGTGAGAGTAAATTTGGTTGTTGGAAACTTATTATGAAAGCAAATTATTTTTTTAAACATTTCTCTTGTTTTACTTTTTAAATTCCATGTCAGCAGAAAAAGTATCAAAGAAAGATCATGGTTTTTAATTAACATGCTTTTTACACACTATGAAATTATGGTGGCTGTAAAAGGGAAGAAAAAGATAGCCAATGGACTAATGATGTAAATGTAGTAAAGTAGAAGGGTTAATGTTGTACAATAGTTGGTCTTTATAACCAACATGTAACTCTCATTTGAAAGTCAGTTAATCAAATACAATAACTGTTTTCCCTCCAATTTTCCATCTTCTTTATTTCTTGTTTTCTTGATCTGCCATTATTGACATGGTATCAGAGCTAACCAATGATAGTGGATTAGTTTGATAAGTGTCTTTGTTCGTTACAAAGTGTGTTTGTTGTGTTTTCGTTTCCGCGCCAAAATTAAGTCAAAATTTGGGAATTTTTTGATCAATCAAGATGTCTGATGCTGCTAATCAAAATGCTCCTGCTGTTTTTCAAAATCCATTGTATCTTCATCCTTCAGATGGTCCCAGTTCCTTAACTGTTCAAGAGAAGCTTGTTTGGTCTCGGAATCATCGTGCATGGCGAAGAGCTATAGAGATTGGGCTTTCTACCAAAAGGAAATTGGGATTCATAAGAGGTACTGTTACGCATTCTACCCTGATGTTAATCTTGCTAAATTGTGAGACACATGTAATAATATGGTGATATGTTGGATCTTGGGGTCAATTAGTGAGTCAATTGTTAGATCTATTATGTTTGTTGATTCTGCTAGTGTTATGTGGTCACAATTGGAGAAAAGATTTGCATTTGGTGATGGTTCAAGAAAGTATAAGTTGAATAAGGCACTATTGTGCATAGTTTTGAATTTTGATCCCACAACGTTTGTTTGATGTCACAAACTTTTGTATCGTTTGAGTTACTATGTTTTTGGTTTGCAAATATTCTCTCAATGAAGATATTACCTCCATTAACTGCCCATATGTTCTCTCTTTATCATTTGTTTAACCTCAGTTTTATGTTGTTAAAGTTTGGGCATTTGGATTGTGTTTCCTTAAATGTCATATGTAGTTGGCCACTTGGCCAGACCACTAGACTTATGTCTCAAATACATCATCGATGCTAAAGCCGGTGAACCGTTTGAGATTGGAACCGGTGAAAATTGGTCAAACCCGTTGAAACCCGGGCAAAAGCTATTGAAACCCGGTCAAAAAATGTTGAAACCCGGTCAAACCCGTTAAAAACCGGACAAAACCTGTTGAAACTCGTTGAAAACGGGTCAAGCCCGGTTAAAACCCATTGAAACCTGTTAAAACCAGGTCAAAACCCGTTGAAAACCGATCTAACCCCTTGAAAAACCAGTCGAAACCGGAAAAATGGAAATCCAAGCTCGTTTCATGAACGGTTTGTCAGGTTTTAGAGATCGTATGTATGAGCAAGTGTTGGTTTTGTGTTTTTTTGCAAATGTATGTGTGTGTTTGAGGTTGACAAAGGGCTAAAGAAAGAAGAAAGAAGTTGAAATGTGTGTTTCAAAAAAAGTTGTAAAAAGATGGAGCGAAAGTTTGATGGTTAATAGAAGTATATGTCATTTTGTTAATAAGTATTCTCAGTTTGTAAATGTCAGTATGCATCGTGTATATTTCGTATATTTGGTTCTTTAAACCGATTCACGTCCAGTTCGGTTTTGAAAACATTGGTTTTAAAGTATGTTTGTCGAAAGTAGCTAAAGTTAGTGAACAGAAGATTATATGTGTAAAATGATATTAAAATAATAAAATATATAAGCATACGAATTAAAGATAAAAGTATTTATTTAGTTAACTACGTCAAAAGCTTATCGTTTGGAACTTATGAAAATTAAAAACTCATATAAACTTATGTGTCAAATAAGACTTATATCAAAAGCTACGTTTCACTTATTAACTCAATTGCACATAAACAAAACTTTTGGAACACTAAGAGCAGTCCCATTGTTAACGCCGAAACGGCGTTAAAGGCCCAAATAACGGCGTTATTGCGTTATTACTCTTGGAAGTGCATGTTGTTTACGCCTTAGTCCCTCGGCGCTATGTGGCTAACGCTACTAATTAAAAAAAAAAAAAAAATCATTTCACCCCTACACCATTTCAAATAAATTTTCACTTACACCCTCAACCTATTCAAATTCAAATTTAAATTATAATGGTCAATTCTCATGGATAAATTAAATTCAAATTTGAAATTTAATAATCAAATATGAGCGGATTTATTGAATTTCAAAATCAAATCGCTTATATATACAACTCTACTGTAGTTTTTACACACAAGTTACACACACAACTCACACACACAAAATGTCTCGCAAAGATTTTTCTCAAGAATTCCTCACCCCGTAAAAGCTACCGTAACTCGATGTTTATTCTACACCACCGTAAAATGTCTTTCCGGTGGTTTTGAAAACATCCCGCACTCCTAATTGTTCCAAGTTCACCGTGAACAAATTCACGTGGATTTTCAAAACCACCCAAAGAAAGTTGTTGAGGCTTCCTCCCAAGAATCGAACGAGATGAAGAAACCGTAGGGAGATTATGGAAGAGCAGCACGTGAAGAGGTCGTCGCGGAGCAAGAAGACACGAAGCTCAAGACTTCCAAGACAACTTCTTCGACATAATGGAGAGTCGATACTTTAATGGGGAGTTTTATTCTCCGCCAACCGCTTCGATGATCGGGACTCGATGACTCGCTTTTTAAGTTTTAGTAGTTTTATTTTCGCAAGATGCGTTGTATCTTTAATTCGTGTTTAACGCTTTAATGTACTTGGTGTTTTAATGTTAAATGTGATATGTGTTTTAATAAATGAAGTGTTTGTTTTAGTTTAGGGTTGAAATTGAAAATATGAAATATTATTTACATGGTGTTATGGACGATATTATGGTTATGAGTGTTTTTGATGTTAATGTTAAATGTTAAAGTTCGATGCTACAATGACGCCGAATTTAAGTATTTAAGTATGGACATGACGAGAGTCTTAAAGTCAAGTTGAGTGATCTTTACCATCAAACGATTTATGAAGCTAATGTGAACCAATTTTTAGATTTTATTGTTGATTATGGTTTTCAGTATTTTGATTGATTAATTCACGGAGTTTCGACATGCCGCGAAACATACACAAATTGGGTAAAGCCCTATCATTTTAGAAAGGTTCGTGGCTACATAAAACAATCTAAAACCAAAAACCATCTCCGTTACTTTTTTGGGTTTGGTATGTTATATGGAATAATTATATTTGCTCTTTTCTATGTTTAATTTTGTTTATATAATTGTGGAGCATTCATCGTTTTATTTAATAATTAAAATATGCTCGACAATCTTGTATATATTCGGTGAATTGGCAGCTTAGCTGAAGCTTTTTGTACTTAAGTATTTTATATATATATTCTAAAGCACTTCTGGAAAGAATTTAATCCACATGGTGGAACCTTTGTCAACAACTTCGTTCTCTAATTCGATTCAATATAAATCAACTATTGTGTGTCCTTACCTATGTCCAATATGTACCTAATAACATGCAAAACAAAACTAATAACGATGAGTATCAAGAAGTGAAATATAAAAATTATCACGTAGCAGATACTCGATTGGTATGAAACATAAAATTTTCACACATTAAAATACAAATGATTTTTGATTGATCAAGTTTGAACTTTCAGCGAATCACTCTTTTTCTTACAGAGGTGGGGCCTGCCTTTTTAACGAAAAAAAATAAAATTATAGTGAGAAAATATTAAAATATTTGACTATTTTTATAATGTGTCCTCCTCAACAAATAAATTTGTTGTGTAGTTTCGAAAAATTATCAAAGTTTGACTTTTCTATCATAAGATTCTGGCTCTGCTTCTGACGTAATGTAGTTTAGTTGCTTATCATTGCTAAAATGATTTTCAATTGTCATGTGAACACTATTTGGAATGTAACTTCTTTAAAAAAGAAACCGTCATAATCGTGAGGATTGGTGTTGACTATATAAGCTAACTGACTTTTTTTTCTTTCACTAAGAGCATGTACAACCATAACGGCATAACGCCGTTTTTGATGCTAATAACGTCGTTAATGACGTTAAGCCATTGGAGGTTGGGCATTATTGCGCCATTAGTCCCTGGGCATTGAACCTTTAACGGGCGTTAAAGGTAAAAAAAAAAAATCATTTCACCCCCCTAAACCATTTCAAATAAATTTTCACTTACACCCCCTCAACCTATTCAAATTCAAATTTAAATTATACCTGGTTAATTAGTAGTGGGATAAATTCAAATTCAAATTTGAAATTTAAAAATCAAATATGAGCGGATTTATTCAAACTCAAAATCAACTCGCTTATATATACAACTCTACCGTAGTTGTTTAGAACACACAATACACACAAGTTACACACACAAAAATGTCTCGCAAAGATTTTTCTCAAGAATTTCTAAGTCCAAAAGTCACGAAACAAGCTTTTCAACTTCACCACAATTTCTCCAACTAGCTTTCCACCGAACTTGAAGTTTACTCAACACCACCGAAAATGTCTTCCGGTGGGTTTGAAAACATCCCATACCTCCCAATTGTTCCAACTCCACTGTGAATACCCACACGTGATCTTCAAACCACCCCAATGGTTAAGTGAGGCTTCCTCCCAAACTAGAACAAGATGAAGAAAACGGTAGGGAGATTATGGAAGAGCAGACACGTAAAGAAGTCACGGCCGTGAGCAAGAAGCACGGGAAGCTCGGACTTCCAAGACAACTACTTCGACATAATGGAGCGCCGCTCTTTAATGGGAGTTTGATTCCCTTCAAGTTCTCGAGGTTGGGTCTCGATGATTCGCTTTTAAGTTTTAGTAGTTTTATTTTCATCGATGCGTTGTATCTTTAATTTTTAACGTAATTCGTGTTTAACGTTTAATGTACTTTGTGTTTTAATGTTAAATGTGATATGTTTTTAATAAATGAAGTGTTTGTTTTAGTTTAGGGTTGAAATTGAAAATATAAAATGTTATTGATGTTATTGGATGTTATTGATGTGGGTGTTTTGGGGATGTTAAGGTGAAATGTTAAAGTTCGATGCCACCGACGACGGACGGTGTTATTTTATAACTTGAGTTATTGTTGTGATTACTCTAAGAAATATTTTGTTTTGAGATATCAAAGTTGAATACTAGATAACAATATAAAATGAGAAAATCTTTTATGATATAAAAGAAAATTTTTATGATGTCATCAATCGATCAATCATAATTCAACTATTTAAATCCAACTAAAAAATATGTCACAAATAACATGATTTTTGTTTTATTACAAATAATGCTAGATAAGTACCAAGTATACAAATCTTATCACTAAAACTAATCTTTTAACAAATGTTACTTCTGGTTAGCTTTAAACATATGTATTTTATATATTAAATAAATGAGTGCGAATCTATTGCAAAGTGTGATAAAATTAAAAAGTGTAGAAAGTCGATCATAGTGTGACACGTGTCTCTCACCCTAATTTATACATAAAATTCGTCTAGGGGTAATATGGTCTTTTAACACGTTTTTCTTTTTCCACATCGAATTTCAAACGCACGTATCTCTTAAACGACAAATTTTTAGAAAAAAACCGATTTCACCATAATTTATAAAATTTAATCATTTTTAATTTGGTATAAATTTTGTTAAAAATTTCGAAACTTTTTTTTTTACATATCAAATAGGTGTTAATTTTCTTATTTTTTGAGCATTTTCATCCCTATTTTTAACCCTCATAAATGTCGATTCGTGAAAAACTTAAAACATGAAAGTTATGTATTTTGCTTCACTCTTTACACAGATTTTTGAATCACTCGAATTCCATGTCATATGAGTAAGATATCACCCGTTAAAGATGACGTTTTACTCATATTTGTTGCACACAAGGTGTTTGATGAAATGTCTAGCTTAGATTTTTAGTTTTAAAATTGCGTCAAATGCTCTAATTATTTTACCACAACGCATTATTAATCATTTTATTAATGTAAGATTCAAAAAGTGAGGTTTTTAACCGTTAATTTTCTTAAAAAATGTATGTTTTGTTAATCAGTTAATCTTTGTTTATCAGTTAGTTTTTGTTCATCAGTTAATCCTGTTCAGCAGTTAGTATTGTTCATTAATTAGTCTTTGTTCATTAATAATCTTTTTCAAGACTGATAAGGTGATGGACAATATTAACTGATGAACAAGACATACTTCTGTTCATCACCTGTCTTCCCATTTTACTTGTGTTCATCAATATCACCAGTTAGTTTTTATTCATTAGTTAACCTTGTTCACCAATTAGTATTAACTGATGAACAAGACATACTTCTAATAAACAAAAACTGATGAACAATATTTAATGATAAAAACACGATGAATAATAATTGACACTAACTGATGAACAAAAAACAATAACTGATGAACAAAAAAATGATGAAAAACAATCGACACTGACTGATGAACAAAATTAAGTTGAAAAACAAGCGATACTAACAGATGAACAAAACAACCTAATAATGATTTTTTTTTATTATTTAGTCTTTTTCATCAGTATTTAAAAAAATAAAATAAATAGTAATGTTCTTTAGTTCATCAGTTATTTTTTATATTGTTCATCAGTTATTTTTGATAACGTTCATCAGTTATTTTTCATAATGTTCAGCAGTTATTTTTTATAGTGTTCATCAGTTGTCTAAAAAAAATCGCAATGCTCATCTGTTAGTTGTTCATCAGTTCATCGATTAGTCTTGTTCATACTAGTATTGTTCATCAATAAAAAAAGTTATTCATCAGTTCTTTTAAATTTTGTTCATCGGATTATCGGTATTAAAAAAAATAATCATAATGTTCATCAGTTGTCGAAAAAATCATAATGTTCATCAGTTTATCATTTGGTTGTTCATCAGTTCAAAATAAACCAAAAATAACAAAAGATGTATTTTGGTATACCAATTAGTGCATTTGAATGTACTTTTATAAGAAAAATCTCTTTTAGCCATTTTATCAAACACTTTGTATGCACTAAATATGACTAATATGTCATCATTAACGTGCAATATCTCACTCATATCATATCGGATTTGAGTGATTCAACTTTATAGGTAAAGAATGGTCAAAATCCTACAATTTTCATCTTTTAAGTTTTGTAAAATTCGGCTTTTAAACTAGTCAAAATTAGAGTCGAAAATGCCAAAAATTTCAAGAAAATTAACACCCACTTAAAAAGTTGAAAAAAGAAGTTAAGATTCATTTATCATAATGCATACCAAATTAAAGAGAATTAAATTTAAAAAAAATATGGTGAAATCGGTTTTTAATAAAAGTTTGTCGTTTAAAAGTTATTTATGTTTGAAGTTTTGGGTGGAATAAAAAAATGAGTTAAAAGGACAAAAATGCCCCATAACCGAATTTAATAAGAGAAAAGAGACGGATTGGATGGGGGACACATGTCACTCAATGAGGCTTTCTATACTTTTTAATTTTTTTCAATTTGTAAGGGTGGTGGCAGTCGACTCGGTATGGGATGCGGCATGCTCCATACCGAGCGGTTTGTGTATTGCTTCTTAATCGGTTTGGAGCGGCATGAACGAAGGGTACACCAATTCGGCAAAGTTTCCCGAATCGACATGGGAGAATATATGAACGTTGGAGGTATTTAATGGGTCAAATATATCCGTTTGAGGCTATTAAAACATAATTTAAATCCCTTTTTTTTTCCTCCCTATTTAAATTCAATACATCTCTTATTTTTTTCAAACAATATCATTTGTATTTCACAACAAAATGTTTTCATCTTCATCTTCATCTTCTTCATCCGATGAAGAGTTAGATTTCTTATCCGACTCTTCATCCGACATATTTTCTATCGGTTCTACCATAGAAACCTATTTAGCCGCGTGCGATAGCATTGAAGACACGGCTAGCTCTACCAAGATATGTTACCCGTTATCGTGAAAAGCGCTAGAAACTCTAATGAATGACTATTTTGTAGAAGAAAACCCAAAGTTTCCTCCGATGTTTTTCGTGAAAGATTTCGTATGGATAAGAGTTTGTTTCTAAAAATTGTAGGTGATATTGAGCGAATTTCGAATGGTTTCAAGAGGTGTAGGCGCTAGGGAAAAAAGTTTCACGGCGTTGCAAAAATGTACATCGGCTATTCGTCAACTCGGTGCGGGTGGACCTCCTGGATAGATCGATGATTACTTAAACATGTACGAAGAACATCGAGGTTATTATTATTTTTATATATATCGTATTTTAAATTTTATATAATTCGGTATTATTTTTTATATAATTCATAATTAAAATTTTATATAATTCGGTATTTTATTATTTTATATAATTCAGATTTTAAATTTTATATAATTCGGTATTATTTTTTTATATAATTCAGTTTAAAATTTTATATAATTTGGTATTTTTATTATTTTTATATAATTAGATTTTAAATTTTATATAATTCGGTATTATTTTTTTTATATAATTCGTATTTTAAATTTTATATAATTCGGTATTCTTATTATTTTTGTATACTTTGTAGGTGAATGCCTTGATCATTTTTGTGAAGCGGTAATCCAATTATATACGCAAGAGTTCTTACGTAGGCCAACAACCCACGACGTTGCACGCTTATACGAGGCACATGAAGAGCAACATCACATTCTTGGAATGCTTGGTAGCATTGATTGTACACATTTCGTTTGGCGAAATTGTCCTAGGTATTGAGAGGGCAATATAAAAGGGTGATCACCAATACCCGATTATTATGCTTGAAGCCGTTGTTTCAAATGATATGTGGTTTTGGCATTCATTTTTGGTCCTCCGGTGCAAATAACGACATCAATGTTTTGAATCAATCATCAACAGTATCTTACTCATCGTAATGGAATCGGCGCGATAGTTCATTTACTCTAAATGAGCGGCTTTACAAACGCGGGTATTATCTTACCGATGGAATCTATCCCACATATTCAACGTTTGTTAAAACTTATCCTTATCCAACTGACCCGAAAGAAAAGAAATTCAAGAAGCTACAAGAGTCTGCACGAAAGGATGTCGAAAGAGCTTTTGGTCGTCTTAAAGCAAAATGAATTATTCTCAGTCATCCTCTACGGGCTATGACCGTCACAAAGATTCGAAAAATAGTTCATACGTGTGTTATATTACACAATATGATTTTAAAAGACGACGGGATGGCAATATCACCAGTTCATATAATGGATCCGCCACCATGCCGGTTTATGACCGAATGTACTACCGGAGTTACAAGATGAAAATATCCATCACCGCTCCGTTTTGATCTTACGGAGTATGTGGACGCCAAGACTTACCATACCTTGATGACTAGTGTTTTATTTAATAAGTACTTTGTAATTTTCTTTTAAGTCTTATGTAATTCTCTTTTAAGTATTAATAAAATATTATGTTTTATTAAATTGTTTAATAAAATTATTTAAAAAAAAAAAAAAAAAAAAAAAAAAAAGGGTAATGAGCGGCATGGTTGCCACTAAAAATCTATTATTGGGTATGAGATTGGTATGAGGTGAGTTGGCGAGATATTATTGGTAGATGACTAGGCATGAAAAAAAGTGGTAGGCATGGTTACCACCACCCTAAGGAATCTCAACCCTTAAATATAAACAATCACTTACTTTTAAGGGTGCGTTTGGTATCTCATTATGGGAATGAGACTATAACTATAAAAAGTGATTAAAGGTGTTTGTTTAAAATGAGAAGGCCCACCACTATGGTATTGAATGATAGATATAATCCATACTCGATATACATTAAAAGAGCTAGTAATGGATCTTTCATAAGTGAGTGACCCACCACTACTATCAAACTTATACCCATTGTCATTCATGACAGCATACCAAACGCACCCTAAATACATTGATGTATTGGTTTTTATTATTTTTGGCAGCACATAAGTCACATTTTCAAATAAAATGAACGCATATTTAAGCGGGGTTGAAAGCTAATACAACTAAAATAAGATAAAAAGAAGGTTATCGATTCTCTAACGATCTTACGACAAGTCTCGCGATCAATTAAGATAAGTAAGTTGTGCAATAACATAAGTAAAGAACGCGAGAACAGGATTTGAACTCGTGACGTAACTTAATGACATTTTAGTTAAGTCATGTTTTAGTGGGTGTTTGACATTGCTTTTCTTTTTTTGCTTTTATGTTTTCTTACGCAGAAAAGTAGTTGGTATCTAAATGCTTTTTTTTCTTAAAGCAAAAAAAAAAAATTCCACAAACACTTACTACTGTTTATTTTTGTCATTTTATGTTACTTATTTGATACTACGAGATTATGCACCCTCGCGTTGCGGCGGGTTTTTTGCATTTAATTTTCTATGCTATATGAGAGTTTGTTTAATGGGTGTGTTTTAAGGTTTTTTTTTAAGAAAAAATTAACGAAGAAAGTTTAGTATTGAGTTTGAAAAGTATGATATCGTTAGGGGGTTGTTTTTGTCATTTTTACAAACTTTGTGAGAATATTTTTGGGGTATTTTTAGCTGTTTTTTCAAAGTTTGTGAAATGACGTTGTTTTAAAATTGAGCATCATATTTTTTTTTTTAATTATTTGTTTTTGCTGTGAACGGTTATTGAATAGAGTATTATCTTTTTTTTTTCCTTTTTTTTAATTTAATTTTAGATATTATTATTTACGTGTGAATGAATTTCTTTTTAATTTTGTTTTTAATTTTTGGTAATTTTTTTATTTGCTTTGTTTAAAACGTTACCGGTTCTAATACTAAAGTGTGCACGGGTATGTGGAGATTTTGACAATTGTTATAGTATAGGGGGCTGTGCATCAAATTTTGATTGTTGTTTCAGTTTTTAGTATGAAAACTTTCTATTGTGGCTCATAATTTTTCTTCACATATGCGTTTTCAGTTATGTTTTGTAATCATTCTTTTTGTTGTGGATTTTTGGTCTTAAATGTTTTTTGGATGTGTAAATATTTGGTACTTTGGGATCTATATAAGGTAAACATTACTCTGGGGTTTAATTACAATTACACTTCTACCAACCATTTTTTTTTAGATCTAGGTTTTGCAACACTGATGGCTGCGACTCCCAATTTGGATGAATTGAAGGCGGCTCTGGATCTGAAAACATCGCAACGTGTTTTAAGCTTCTTTTCAGCAGTGAATTGGTGGAGGGGCGAATCTTTTGGTAAGTGATCGGTGCTAAACAACAAGTCTAAAAGACTAAAACCGCTCAAACACTAATGCAATTAAGATCGAGAGTGTATGGGTCTCCCGGTCGTTATGTCCCAAATAATATGAATGGATCAATCAACGCTTTAGCCGATCGAGAAGTTTGAATGATAAAGGAATGAGATTATTATAACTAAGGAAAATCCAACAAATTAAAAACGCCTTAAATGCAAATTAAAGAAAATTAAAAAGATAAAACCTATTAAATAAACGCTATCACTATATTTAAAGTGATGAACGTTTAAAACCTAAAACGTACGTTTAAATTAAAAATTACGTGACGTACAAAATAAAAAGTGAAACTAAATCAATATTAACCCTAAAAATATGAAAATGATGTTTTTACAAACCTAATGATGTAAGAAAATATTTAGAAAAAGAAAATTATTTTTATAACTAATTATTTAATTAAAAACTATTTTTAACTAATAATTAATTATCTAAAATATAAGAAAATATGAAATTAGGCTAGAAAAATAAGATTAAGACTTGGAAAAGTCTAAAATATCAAAATAGACTTTCAAAACTATTTTGTATTTTTGTGACTATTTTCTATTTTCTAGGAATTTTAAACTATTAAAAACTAATTAAATCACTAAAATTACCAAATGAACTATGAAAAATATGGAAAATTACTTTTTGCCTTTTATATTTATCTAAGCCTAAGAAAATGAAAATTGTTTTTTGAACCTTTTCTCAATTTTTTGTATTTAATGCTATTTAAAAATGCTTAAAACTAGATTAAATTAAGAAAAATAGTAAAACAGCTAGGAAAAATCAAAATTTCAGTGGAAACTCTAAAATAATATTGAGAGGCTATGAAAATTGGAAAAACAGGCACTTGTTTACAAGATAATGAAACTGATGATTCAAGTGCTTATGAATAAGCACTAAAATAAGCTAAATGGGCCAAACAAGCTACCAACTGTTAAAAGAAGTTATAATAAGCTAAAATAACTAAAATAGAACAAGTTTTAACAAGCTAATACTACTGATTTGCAGGTTTGATCAGATTTGATGTTTATGATAAAAGTGCTAAAACAGATTTAGGTGTCCACTTGCAGACCAGAAATAAGCACCCAAATAAGCTACAAACCAAAATCCAACTATTGATATCTCAACTAGACCTAAGTGGCTATTCAAATCCAAAGTACCAGACCTTAACAAGCTATTATGAGCTTTGTGCAAGCTGCACAAAAGCTGAGAAAATACTCACTATCGAGTTTGGCGCAGGCACCAGAGACTGCTTTGAGCTTATGCTCAAGCTTATCCAAAAGGCAAAAGCTAAAACCAGATGAGAGGTCTTAAAGATCACCTAGTAGACTACTTGGAGACCAAAATCGAACCTAAAGAGCTTTAATAAAACACATGGAGAAGTGCAATATCTCGCACAATTCCAACTTTTGACATTTCGACTTTTGAAAACCATATAAGAGTTGACTTTGGTGAAGTTTTAATCCAATTTAATGACCGATATTGAAGTTAAATGATGTAATGAAGCTATAACACCCTTTGTTTGTAACTTTAAACACAAAATGAATGATTTGCCCTTTTAAAAATCCAACAGTTACCTGTTGGATTCAAATGAAATGGTTTTTGACTTTTTGTGGTTTTGCAGACAAGTTTAAGACAGATATTAGTGTTTATGACCTAGACAAGCTAAATACAACAAAAGTTACCCACTGAATGGACCTTTAAGACAGGTACATCAGCAATTCCAAACACCCCTTAGTCAACAGTTTGTGACTCAAAATTGATCCAAACACTTAACCAACTTGTACTGATGATCAAGCTCACTTTAAATAACTAAAACACTGCTATGAGAACAAATTTCAACAGATTTTAACTACACATGCATGATATGCAAGAATTTGATAAAATCACTTACAAAGGTCCACAACCACAATGGTTTGAATCCAAGAACCAGAGAACCTCTAACCTATCCAAACCCCTAACCTAGCTTAATATCAACCCACATCCATAGCTGCTTCACCCATTTCCATTTCCTTTGCCATTTTTGACCCTGTTTGACTTTCTTTGACCAAAGTCCAAATATGCTTAAAACTAGAATTTAAACTTGTAAAAAGCTATTATAAACTTTTGTAAGCTTAGTAGAACTGATAAATGAGCTTTTTGAAGCTTGTACACAAGACTTAGACTTATAAAATTGCAACAGTGGACATAAACAGATGATTATAACATTAAACTGAAATTAGTTCTTGGAATCAGTTTCAATACATTCAAATACTTAAAATTAATACACTTTAGCAAAACATTACAAGTTTTACACTAATTTGAAAGATTAAACATAAAAACGACCTAAGTGAAAGATAAAAAACTAGTAGACTATCCCACTTGCTTCCCAATGCTGTCTTTTATAACCCAATGTCTTTCTCTTTCATCTCTGAGCAGTTCCCAACTCTTTCCTAGCCATTGGATGCCCTAGAACTGATCTCAACCATTCAAATGGTTTTTGGCGCCAAATCTCTAATAAGCCAGTGGGGGTGATATGGTTGGTGAAAAGGCATTAAATGATCCTTGGATGTTAGTTTAGGTGGAGGGGACATGGGAGAGTGGAATGGAGGTCGGTTGGGCGAGTTGGTGGTGGTATGGTGGTAGCGCATACGAGGGAGGAAAACGGGGAAAGGGTGGAGTTGACTGGTTAGTTTGACCAGATATTATAAAGGGGGTCCAATTTGCATTTTGACAGGGGGGTCACAGGTTATGAAAGGGTCCAAAATGGGTGTTTAAAGGTTAATAACACAAGGACCTTAGTTGTAACTTCTGAAATTCCAGGGACCAGAACTGCCAATTCATCAAACTTGTTCCAAGGACTGAAAATGACAAGCTTCCAAAGTATAAGGACTAAAATTGCCATTTTGCAATTTTCCAAGGGCTAAATCTGCCAATTTTCAAACTTGGAGGACCATTTTTGTAATTTTCTCAAACTTTTCATATTTTTCACCAAAGGACTAAATTTGACAACTTATGATTTTAAAAGGACCTTTGGTGACTTTTGCTTTTGAAATTATGGCTCAGGGACTATTTTTGACAATTTTATAAACTTAGGGATCTAAACCGCAATTTTGCAAATTTGATATGTTTTTCATCCGATTTTGATATTTTTGCATTTGAAACACATAAAACACCGATTTGTGATATTTTGATCATTTAGATGTGTTTCGAGTGTTTTCGATGAATTTGCAGCTTATTTTGTATAAAATGATGAGTATTTACACACCATCAATCCCCACATCGAGATATTGCTAGTCCCTAGCAATGATTTGAGAAAACATAATGGATTTTAAACTCTTTACCAAAAGCCATTACTTCCGAGTAGCCAAATGTTTCGCTCAAGTAAGAACCATGGTACATCGATAACCATGTGATTTTGAGCAAACCACCGCCTTTCAACGGATTTGATTTTGTCTTTACCGTAAGCCGTACCTTCTCGGACTAGCCAACTCTTAGATAAATTATCGAATTATCTTTGGTGAGCTGATTACCAATTATGGTTTTTCCATCGCCTTTACCACAAGCCATAATCTTGCGGGCTAGCCAACTCTTCACTTTTTAGGATATGGTGAATGAGAACCATACAATTTTGGGCAAATTGCAAGCCATATAAACGGATTTGAGACATCTTTACCAAGAGCCGTTTGCTCGGATTAGCTAATCCTTTTGTCTTACTGATAAGGCGGATCGATAACTGATGAGAAAGTGTAGAACACTTACTCCAAAAATTTTGGCCAAAACCTGGGATTAGGCGGTATAATTACATGATAAAATTATGAGAATCCCCACACTTAGAAATGAATATTGCCCTCAATATTCAAAGTACCGCGGTTATGCCGAAACAAAGAACGTGAAAGGAAATACTAAGGCCATTATTTAGAAAGAAGATTTTTTTTTTTTTTTTTTTTTTTTTAGAAACATGTGGCAACCCCACACTAGGGTGGTAGAAAGAGGTGAGAAGACGTAAATATGGGTGAGAACCCATATGGCATGCTATCGTTTTTGATTACCGAGTCGCTAGCTTGACTCGACCCCGTGATTCATTTGTTCACGGGAAAGTAACGCGGAAAACCAATCTCGATCGGACTTTCGCTCACAATGTTAATGAACATATGAACATGCAGAAAGTTCCACATCGATGAGATATAACCGCGGTATTGTTTAATAGTAGACACTATAAGGGATGATACGGGGTCAAAGATGGTGTCCTCATTCCGAAAGAGAAAAGGAAAGAGCAACCACACCATCTCGTGAAGAATGGAATAAAGACGTACATGAGAATGCAAGTCCATTCCTCAAAGAGAAAAGCAAATCACCGCTTTGACATCTTTAAGCTTAAACTTGAAGCTTAGATGGTGATTGTCAAGAAGATGTCCGGAGGAGGGTGGAAATGGTTCTTCAATCAACAGACTTTCCGAAAAAGGATGTCTCCTCCGATCAAGGTAAGTGTTATCAATTCCGCTGGAATTGATTCATCACTAGAAATGCATCGACTTCATTCCAAAGTTGTCCTCTTCCTCATCGTGAGTGAGAGAAGGGTGGAAGAGTCGAATAAGACTAGAGAATGATGGATCATTTTTGAGCGATTCATCAATGGGAAGAATGTCTCCCATTGGATCACAAACATCATCATCCAACTCGGATGAAATCAAGAGAGTTTGGTTTCATCCACGCACTTAACAAACTCGATGCGACAAACCGATGTCGGAGGTGGGACAAGTGGTGTGCTCTTAGAGCTAGCAGCTTCCACCACTTCCGGCGAAGTCTCCGAATCTAGATCATCGTCATCATCATCAAGAACACTTTGACTTCCACGGCAGCTTTCAAACCATTTGTTTGAACCGGGGTAATTTTCAAAGATTTGAGCTCAAGACGCTTTTGATGACTCCTCTTAACCGTGAAGTTTGAGAGTGTTGCATTGAATCTTTCGGATCTTTGATCAATTGTGGCAACACTGCTTTGTCTGCAGGTTTGGAGTTCGTTGATATTCAATGCGAGCTCTTCGTTGTCAACCCGAATGGTCAACTCTTCAAAAACACATCGATCGAGCACGACTGCTCTCAAGAAAGCTCTCCCCAAGATAAGGGGAACTCTAGGATCCGCATCAAGTCACTACAACAAAGTCGCATGAAAGTGAAACTTTCCCACTTTCATCACGACATCCCTGCCATCCCAAGTGGACGAGTTACTGACGATCCGCTAGCTCGAGTGTCATACGAGTGGATGAAAGTTCGTGAAGAGATAGTTTCTTCCACATCGAGAGTGGCATGAGGTTAATGCTAGCGCCAAGATCGCCAAGGCGGAGCATTGAAACATCCCCAAGAAATCACACGGATTAAGAACCCGCCAGGTCTTCAAGCTTTTCGGAAGCTTATTAAGAATGGTCCGAGCATTGCTCATTTAGAGGGTTTTCGCCATCTCCGATAGCTTATCTTTGTTGGTGAGTGCCTTTAGCGTGGATGCAAATTTAGGCATTAGAACGAGAGCATCAACGAAGCTTATATCAAAGTGAAGCTCATTGAAGATTTGGAAAAATTTTCCATTTGCTCTTTGTTTTTGTCTTTGAGCTTCTCATCATTCATTCTTGATGGGTAAGTGAAGTCGACTAGACTTTGAGTGGAATGGAAGTGTTTTCGCTCAGATTTTCTTCGAACATCGGGTTCCGGACTTAAAGCTTGACCACCGGGCGGGACGCGCGGTACTTCGGGCTTGAATAATGCACCTTGTCCGTTGTCTCCTTGGTAACTTGACTAAATGCCACAGGAGGAGGGGCATTGAGTCTTTGGTCCATTGCGCGCCTTACCACTACGAGTGGTGACGGCTTTCAACTCGGCATTTGGATTGGGAATAGTATTGCCTCGGAGTCCTCCGAAGATGGCGGCTTTGTTCATATTCATGTTCATGAAACCGCTCATCATATTCTTTAACTCATTTGTCTGCCGAGAGATAATGTGGTATCAATTTCCCTTTTAGCTCACCTCTCATGTTATTGATCCGAGTTTGCATTGATCGCATGTTTGCCTCTACCATTTTCATGAAGTCATTTGGCATGGGAGCTTGAGGAGGTGGTTGATAACTTTGATGATTCGAGCTTGATATGGTTGAGGTTGGTTGAAATTGTTCCGCTTTGATTGAAATTTTGAGAGTTATTGAAATTTTGTCCTTGATTCGAACAAAGCGATTCTCGATTGCCATGGTTTTGATTGCCATGGTTTTGCACGGAGGAAAACCAGTGGTGTCATACCGCTAGGTGCACTCAGTAGTGAGGATCGCACTCGTGGTCGGTATTGATTGTGGTTTACCGGCTACGGAGCTTGGTAAAGGAAGCATCGGTTGCTTGACAATCATAATACGCATGCGACCACTACAAGTTTCACACACCTTGTTTACGGCTTTGATCGTTCAGCTTATGAATTTCGCTTTTGATTTCCTTTACCTCTTTTATCATACAATGGATGATGTCCGTTAGAGCGGTTAACGGAGCGCTAACCCGTAAGAGTTACTTGGATGAAGAGGAAGGAGGGTTAGAGCATTGACTTTGTTGCAGAAATAGGAACTTTGATTTTGCTCGCAAATTTCAATCACATCTTTAGGTTTACGATTCAAGATATTGCTACCGCGGGTCGCATTCAAGGAATCTTGATCGCTTCCGCTCAACCCATTGTAAAAGATATTTACTTGTTGAAGTCTGAATTCATGATGGGGCATTTCCAGGAGATCTTTGAATCTCTCCCATGCCTCTCCAAAATTTTCATTGAAATTTTGACGAAATCCGTAAATTTCATTTTTCGATTAGTCGCCTTTGATGGAGGAAAGAAGTAATTCACAAACTTTTGAACAAGATCCTCCCAAGTTTCGATAGATCGAGGGGTTCTTTTTCCACCCAACCGGTCTGCCCCTCAAGAGAGAATGGAAAAAGCATCAACTTGATGACTTTTGTGGCACATCCTTGAAATTGATAGTTGCGCCAACTTGTTAAACCAACGGATGTGCATACGGGTCTTCTCGATCGACCATGAATTGATTTGTAGACACAAGTTGGATCAAATGTGTCTTCAATTCAAAGTGATCGAGTTGATAACCCAGAAACGATGGCATCTCCATAACCCCTGGGTGCTCGGAGCATTTCGCCATAGTACGCTCGTCGCCATGGTGTTTTTAGAAATAGTACGAATCTCGGGTTCGACTATTTGGGCAAGACGCTCACGAGAACGTTTTTGAATTTCGCTAGATCACGCAGGACTCAATGATCTAGAAGAACGAGCGCGCATGCACTAGAGTTAACTCTAAGGAATCGGTGCTAAACAACAAGTCTAAAGACTAAAACCGCTCAAACACTAATGCAATTAAGATCGGAGGAGTATAGAGTCTCCCTGTCGTTATGTCCCAAATGAAATCAGGCAATGGATCAATCAACGTTTAGTGATCGGAAGTTCGAATGATAAAGGGAATGAGATTATTATAACTAAGGAAAATCCAACAAATTAAAAACGCCTTAAATGCAAATTAAAGAAAATTAAAAAGATAAAACCTATTAAATAAACGCTATCACTATATTTAAAGTGATGAACGTTTAAAACCCAAACGACGCTTAAATTAAAAATTACGCGACGTACAAAATAAAAAAGTGAAACTAAATCAATATTAACCCTAAAAATATGAAAATGATGTTTTTACAAACCTAATGATGTAAGAAAATATTTAGAAAAAGAAAATTATTTTTATAACTAATTATTTAATTAAAAACTATTTTTAACTAATAATTAATTATCTAAAATATAAGAAAATATGAAATTAGGCTAGAAAAATAAGATTAAGACTTGGAAAAGTCTAAAATATCAAAATAGACTTTTCAAAACTATTTTTGTATTTTTGTGACTATTTTTCTATTTTCTAGGAATTTTAAACTATTAAAAACTAATTAAATCACTAAAAATTACCAAATGAACTATGAAAAATATGGAAAATTACTTTTTTGCCTTTTTATATTTATCTAAGCCTAAGAAAAATGAAAAATTATTTTTTTGAACCTTTTCTGAATTTTTTGTATTTAATGCTATTTAAAAATGCTTAAAAACTAGATTAAATTAAGAAAAATAGTAAAACAGCTAGGAAAAATCTGAAAATTTCAGGGAAACTCTAAAATAATATTGAGAGGCTATGAAAATTGGAAAACAGGCACTTGTTTACAAGATAATGAAACTGATGATTCAAGTGCTTATGAATAAGCACTAAAATAAGCTAAATGGGCCAAACAAGCTACCAACTGTTAAAAGAAGTTATAATAAGCTAAAATAACTAAAATAGAACAAGTTTTAACAAGCTAATACTACTGATTTGCAGGTTTGATCAGATTTGATGTTTATGATAAAAGTGCTAAAACAGATTTAGGTGTCCACTTGCAGACCAGAAATAAGCACCCAAATAAGCTACAAACCAAAATCCAACTATTGATATCTCAACTAGACCTAAGTGGCTATTCAAATCCAAAGTACCAGACCTTAACAAGCTATTATGAGCTTTGTGCAAGTGCACAAAGTCGAGAAAATACTCACCATCGAGTTTGGTGCGGGGCACCAGAGACCTGTTTTGAGCTTATGCTCAAGCTTATCCAAAAGGCAAAAGCTAAAACCAGATGAGAGGTCTTAAAGATCACCTAGTAGACTACTTGGAGACCAAAAATCAGAACCTAAAGAGCTTTAATAAAACCTGTGGAGAAGCTGCAATATCTGCACAATTCCAACTTTTTGACATTTTGACTTTTTGAAAACCAGATAAGAGTTGACTTTGGTGAAGTTTTAATCCAATTTAATGACTGATATTGAAGTTAAATGATGTAATGAAGCTATAACACCCTTTGTTTGTAACTTTTAAACACAAAATGAATGATTTGCCCTTTTAAAAATCCAACAGTTACCCGTTGGATTCAAATGAAATGGTTTTTGACTTTTTGTGGTTTTGCAGACAAGTTTAAGATGATATTAGTGTTTATGACCTAGACAAGCTAAATACAACAAAGTTACCCAATCGAATGGACCTTTAAGACAGTACATCAAGAATTCCAAACACCCCTTAGTCAACAGTTTGTGACTCAAAATTGATCCAAACACTTAACCAACTTGTACTGATGATCAAGCTCACTTTAAATAACTAAAACACTGCTATGAGAACAAATTTCAACAGATTTTAACTACACATGCATGATATGCAAGAATTTGATAAAATCACTTACAAAGGTCCACAACCACAATGGTTTGAATCCAAGAACCAGAGAACCTCTAACCTATCCAAACCCCTAACCTAGCTTAATATCAACCCACATCCATAGCTGCTTCACCCATTTCCATTTCCTTTGCCATTTTTGACCATGTTTGACTTTCTTTGACCAAAGTCCAAATATGCTTAAAACTAGAATTTAAACTTGTAAAAAGCTATTATAAACTTTTGTAAGCTTAGTAGAACCGATAAATGAGCTTTTTGAAGCTTGTACACAAGACTTAGACTTATAAAATTGCAACAAGGGACATAAATGATGATTATAACATTAAACGAAATTAGTTCTTGGAATCGCTTCAATACATTCAAATACTTAAAATTAATACACTTTAGCAAAACATTACAAGTTTTACACTAATTTGAAAGATTAAACATAAAACGACCTAAGTGAAAGATAAAAACTAGTAGACTATCCCACTTGCTTCCCAATGCCGCTTTTTATAACCCAATGTCTTTCTTTTCATCTCCGAGCGCTTCCCAACTCTTTCCTAGCCATTGGATGCCCTAGAACCGATCTCAACCATTCAAATGGTTTTGGCGCCAAATCTCTAATAAGCCGATGGGGTGATATGGTTGGTGAAAAGGCATTAAATGATCCTTGGATGTTAGTTTAGGTGGAGGGACATGGGAGAGTGAATGGAGGCTGGGTCGGGAGTTGGTGGTCGGGTATGGTGGTAGGCATACAGTGAGGGAAAACGGGAAAGGGTGGAGTTGATCGTTAGTTTGACCCGATATTATAAAGGGGTCCAAATTGCATTTTGACAGGGGTCACAGGTTATGAAAGTGGTCCAAATGGGTGTTTAAAGGTTAATAACACAAGGACCTTAGTTGTAATTTCAAATTCCAGGACCGAATCGCTAATTCATCAAACTTGTTCCAAGGACTGAAAATGACAAGCTTCAAAGTATAAGGACTAAAATTGCCATTTTGCAATTTTCAGGGGCTAAATCGCAATTTTCAAACTCGAGGACCATTTTGTAATTTTCAAACTTTTCATATTTTTCACCAAAGGACTAAATTTGACAACTTATGATTTTAAAAGGACCTTTGGTGACTTTTGCTTTTGAAATTATGGCTCGTGGACTATTTTTGACAATTTTATAAACTGGGGATCAAACCGCAATTTTGCAAATTTGATATGTTTTTCATCCGATTTTGATATTTTGCATTTGAAACACATAAACACCGATTTGTGATATTTTGATCATTTAGATGTGTTTCGAGTGTTTTCGGATGAATTTGCGCTTATTATAAAATGATGAGTATTTACACACTCATCGGCAGGCCGAGGAACCGTTGGACAACTTAGGGAAAAGATCGAGAAGCGTGAGCGGACACAAAGAGAGGTGCATTTTTTGGGGCCTTTTCATCCAGAGGGGGTGGATGCTTTGACTTGTCTTGGGCAGATGCAGGTTGTGGAACGTGATATTTTGGAATCTTTGGAAGAAACTTTGAATTTGATACGTGATGGGATCAGACAGCAGGAACAACATGTCACTTTGATGGAGATCAATGAGGATCTGTCCGATGGTTAGTGTCTTTGGGTAATTGTCTTTTGTGTATATATCTGATGGTTTTCTAAGTTGTGTGTCTAAGGTTGTAAGTATGTTGGATGAGGGTGTATGAACGTTTGTCCCTCCCTTTTGTTGGTATGGGTTTAAGGAAATTGTAATTACAGCTGATGGGTATGTTTTATGATTGTCGGATTACGATTTTGTCTATCTTGTTGCTTGCCGCGTATGCTGGCATCATTGATGTAATCGACAGTTAATATATAAAAATCTTTGGTGTTTATTTTGTTGCAAATTTTTTTTGGTTTTATTTACTTCCTGCTGTTTAGTGAGAGACAACCATGTTGACGAAACCGATGATATTTGCTGTTGTGTTGTAATATATACTGCTCAATTGTCTCTAAAGGTATGGTAAGTTTTATAGCTACATATCATAGGATCAAAAACATTTAACAACCATAGCTAAGTGTCATATAACTAAGGCCAAAAGATTCACATCTAGTGTTGTTAATAGTGGTGGTTACATCTTGTGATGCTAATAGTGGGGTGTGTGTGGATTATGTACATCTGCGTCCTTCTTGATGTTCTTTTTCCACGGTCTCGGTTGAAGTGAGAGGTGGGGTGAGTATGGTGGTTAAGATTTCCGTAGGTGACAGTGATTCAGCTTGGCTTGGTCCTGGTTGCTGGCACTGCGAATGTGGCGGTTTGTCCTTAAATTTTAGGCCACAGGTAATAGTAATTCAGTATCTTTGGCCTATATATGTTTAATTGTTTTATAGTTTTATGATAATAGTGTTTGGATTCTTTTTTTCGTATTAGGCATGCGCATATGCCTTTTATTTAACTTGTGTGTTGTAAGTCAGTAGTAGTGGTTGACACTGTTTTGTCAGCTTTCAATTTTGCTGTTCGAATGTACACGCGTCTGTGTGTTTAAACTATTTGATATTGCTTTCTAGCATAGGTCTTTGTAGTGGTTTAAATTATTGGTAGTAGTCTAGGCATGATCCCCCTTTTTTGTATAAATGTTACCTTTTCCTTGTGTTTCTTTGTGTTTGGTTTTGATGAATGATATAGTTGTTATTGTTGTTATGTTACGTCGTGCCTGTCTTGCGGAACTTGGTTTTTGCGTGTGATAGTGATGCCCTCCAGGATCAGATGGTTCTTTTTTTCGAGAGGGAAGTTGTTGCTGCGCGTGAATGGGAGACTATGGTACGTGTGCGTTGTTTTGAAATTGTTGCACGTATCAGGTATCTAGATGATTTAATCCAAGAGGTTCTTGACGAACCGCGTGATCCAGTGGTGGTGAATTCAGTTACGTTTCTAAGGGAGGTACGTGCACATGAGCATTTTAAGCAGGTCACATTTCGTGGAATGCTACGTGAGGTTCATATCGCTTTCGAACAGTAGCGGTTACATCAACAAGATTCGGGGTTGTAATGGTTTATTGTGTTTGTGTAGTGTCCGTGTTGCATTAAGGATACCGAGTTTCAATATAATGTAGGTTGAAAATGTTTTGAGCATAATGTAAACTCTAAGTGTAGTTAGTTTATCACTTGTATGTTTAGTAACAGTTTAGTTTTGTGTTGTAACTTTGCTCAGTTGTGTTGTTAGGCTTTAAGTCTCTTGTCATTTGACTGGGATTGTATGTGTCGTGCCTAGTCTTTAATAAATATATGTTCTGTTATAGCTGTAAAGATTAGGAATCTGTGTGTTCCTGGAAGTCATTTTGCTTTTGCTTGTATACAAAAGTAGATGCAAATAACATTATATTCATCCCCAAAAGGTTATAAATGTTTTAAAAAAGCTGCTGTCAGATTGCAGATCTAATTTTCATAGGATGTCATAGTTAGCTGCAGTGTTATACATACTACATACGAATTACGATTAGTTATCTACGGTTCCTACATAAGTGTTTACAACACGTCTGATGCTAATACAGTTATATACATATGTTACTAAAGTTCAGTTGTTCCGATTGTTGTTACAAAAGTCAGTGCAGATTTTGGTGTTGCCTAGTCTTGCTTCCATTTTTTCCTGCTTATCTGAGATGCATCCTCTGAAGCTGGTGAGAATTTCAATTCTCTTTTTGCTGATTTCTTTTCGACATTCGTCTTTTCAGTTTGCTTGTGACCTGCTGTAACAACTTCCTGTGTTGGCGGAGTAGAAGCATCAGTACTTTGTTCTTGCATACCTTCTTCATTTTCTGTCGGATTGTCATGTAACTGTTGTGTCATTGGTATGTCAAGAACTGGTTGCTTCACATCTTCTGATTTTTCGGATGGTCCAATAAGAAGTGTAGGTTGTTCAAGGGGTGCAACAATGGCTGGTATTGCTGTTAGGGGTGCAGCAATGACTGGGATCGTTGTCGATGGTGTTGGGTCTAAGACTTTGTCTAATATGAACTGTGCATTCCTTTGTACACTCTCTTTTGTAAAATGTAACTGGAAGATATGCTGTGTACCTTCAAGGGAAAGCAGTGGCTGTGGAATGTTGTATGGGTTTTTGTCTTCAAGTGTGGCCAATAGGTTGTTGCATTCAGGTATCATCCTTTCTGATTCGGGGCTAAAATAGACTAATATGACTGTTGCTGTTCCATCGTCAATCCTCGCTCTAAAACAATACCTGTGTATCGTATAAGGGAGAGTGAATAGTGTATTCTAGTATTTATAGTGAAGAAGAAATATTATAGAAAAAATGGTAGGAACAGTTAGTACCCATAAGTTGGAGTAGGCTGAAAACCATGGTCTACGCATCTTGGTACTGGGAATTCTTCAATAGTTTTAAGAGGACACTCGAAAGCATTTTTGTAGTACCATGGTCTCGTTCGGTCGATTGATAAAATTGTAGCTTCATTAGTGAACCCGACATACTATTGTGTAATTTTGTTGTTAGTAAAATGTTTGGAACAACAATTAATTATAATGTATCTGTATATGTGTATATATATATATATATATATATATATATATATATATATATATATATATATATATATATATATATATATATATATATATATATATATATATATATATATATATATATTTGTGGTTTGTTAATACAAATAAGCCGTAAAAACGCTTATTTATATTTTACAATCTTCTAATGTTTTGTCGATAACAAACGAAAATCATTTTAATGAAACAAATAAAATACGTAAATGGTTTGAACTAATAGTTTCTAACATATTCACATTTTCACATAAAACACTAAAACAAGTATAAGTGATTTTATGATTTAATATTACATATGTACAACAACTAGTATTTACATATTTGGGTAAAATATACACATAACTAGTATGTAGTATATTGGGTAATATAAATGGGTAGAAACTTAAGTATCATAACCCATTGGGCAAATATATTGAATGTAGTTGGGTACAACCCAAAGCCCATGATCCATGAAGCTTGACCCATAACCCATTGCATGACATCATGCTTATATCATACATGGATAATATCCATAACCCATGGATCAACCCATACCCAAGTGACTAAGTGCATTGCACTCAAGAGATACATTGTATCTAGCTAAAGATCCATGGTTCAACCCACGACCCATGACCCATAACCAAAATACCCATGGGTAAAAGGGAGCGCCCCACGGATCCCTAGCTTATTCATAGACGGATCCTCGTGGAAGGATCCGGAACAATAGATTTTTCTTCTATAAATAGTGAGCCATTTCTTCATTGTTTCTCACCCCTTTCTAACACACTTTCTCCCCGAGTTAAAACTCACTAACCTCGCATCCAAGAGATCTATGTTTTAGTTTTGTTTTTGTGTGATCTTCTAGGTTCCTCTTAAAGGCAAGATCACCACCTTTGAAGTCGAGCAAGCTCAAGTCCATGAGTTGCCATGCTTCCTCATCATCAAGGCCATCAAGTCTTCTTGTTGATGATTCATTTCTTCTTCTAAGAAGTGTAGTGTTGAAGACATTAGTGAAAGATGTCTCAAGTGTCAAGACGAAGATATTAGTGAAGGGTATCTATCGTCCATATCATAAGCACTTGTGGTAGGTGCTTAGAAGTCAATACTAGAAGCATTAGTGAAAGGTGCTTGAAGTCAAGACACAAGACATTAGTGAAGGGTGTCTTGTAGATCTAGTCAAAGGCATTAGTGAAAGGTGCCTTAGATGTACATTCGATATGGTGTGTTTCATGTACAAGATAGACTAGTATTAGATCCAAGGATATTGATATTCTTGATGATGTTGTAAAGGAGTAGATCTCCTTTGGGATTAGTCGTTGATGTAGTGTGGTAGTAGTTCCTCCATTGCAATGGAACTAGGTGCTTAGCCTAGTACCCAATAAAGGGTAGGCGACGCCAGAAGGTGTAGTTCACCTTGGAGTGAAAGAACTAGGTACTTAGCCTAGTACCTTATAAATGGTTTACCCCAGTATGATAACGGATTTATGTCAACCAATGTCTTCAACGATACTAGATTCATGTTTCTTTCTTGTTCCACATTTTCAAACCTCTGTTGCTCAATAGTTAATGCAGGAGGCAGATCAAGCATTGTGTTGTATCTGTGATGCCATTACTTGTTATGTATTGTTTTATATTGATAAAAGGTTTTTTATATTGGAGTATCAATTTTACTTACACATTGCGGATTTCCTGTGCTTCTGGGATGTTTGGATTTAGAAAATAGCGTGTTGCAGATGTCCCTGTAAGCTGGATTTCTGCAATTATTTATATGAATCAGGTTTACACATTTGCTTTTAAACATCAATGTTTTTTGTTTTTAGATTATGGATATAAAAAGTGTAACAATAATGTTTACCATTAAATGTGTTTGTGACTCTGCAAGAGTTAATGGCAATAATTACTGGCTTTTGGAGTGTTTTATATTCTTCTTCGTCAAACTCTAGTGCCATCTCATTCCACATTTTAAATTTTATTGTCATCCCGCTGTGGTGTAAATGGCAAATAAATAAGGAATCTAAAAGTAAGAAACATGTTAGTTAATATTTTATTTTAATTTGTAAAGTTAAACTTACTCCAAGTTTTGTACTTCTAAGATCCTCCATCGCGTGATGCTTGATGTTATGCTTCGCTTGTCCGACAAAGTCTATTCACGAATCGCTCCAATATAATCTGATGGCAAAACATGGATACATTATTATTTGTTCCAAATGTGGTTATGCTAAAACCAAATATATAAGTTAACATGCTCGTTAGTATGGTCAGATTAACATCTCGCTCTTTTTGAGAGCTCATTATGCGCGAAATTCAAAATAGTATTCGGAAAATTGTCACCTAGAATAGCATCAAAAGTAGTTGCGTGTCCAAAGATAAGAGAGGTTTTGTGGCTAACACATACCGCCATGTTCTTGCCGGCTCACAACCGAACTCAGAATTTATATGCCATATTTTCTTGGAATTTTCTCTCAAAATAGTTAATATCTTTAGGACCATGTTTGCTTGAATAGCATTTCCTAATAGATATTTGATATTTTCTATAAGTTAATACCATATATTTTTATATAAATGTGTGAAATTTTGTTATGAATAATGTTGATTACATACCGTTGATCAAGTAATATACAACATACTCCGTAGGATCGTTTTTCTTGGGTTCCCGCAATCCATTTTCGATAAACTTTGACTTCTATCATTTTGTTAGAGTGTGTTGGCCTTATGTCTCGCAACATTGATAGGTTCTCGCAGTAGTGCTATTGTTTTTCCTTTGTCTTTTGTAGTCGGAGATGATATGCTTGATCCTTCCATGTTGTCAAAAATCTGGATGTTGTTACCGTTAAGAAATACGCTATGGTTGCCAATGGTGTTAGTAAGTATGGTAAACTAAAGGTTTATCATATTGGGTAGCTATTATGTTTATGTAATAATGAATATGGCAAAAGAAAAATACAAAATTAATTACCATCTAATAGCGGCAAACAAACTTTGTTTACTTTTATAGAGTAGATGCTAGATATATGCACAATAAGTATATTAGATATAATTAAAGGCATGGGTAAACCTGGTTTGGTTGAATTTGTGACAAAAAATCTTTATATACAATATTCTTTGTACTATTTGGGTGTCGGTTAGGTTGTTGGTTGATGAGTATCTTTGACCTTTTAGCGGATGTTGCGAGTGACAAAGCAACGTATAATTGACCGTGGCCAAAAACGGGTTCAGAAAGGTAAACTCCTATTTTGTTGAGCGACTACCCTTGGCTTTTATTGATGGTCATTGCGTAACACACTCTTAAAGGAAATTGCTTTCTTTTGAAGATAAACGGCATCTGTTCTTCTTTATTTATTAAGAGAATCCGGGGAATAAAGACCTTTTCCGAGATACGTGTGCCTGCAATGATTTTCGCCTCAATGACTTTATTCAACATTTGTGTCACTATGAGTCTTGTTCCATTGCATAATCCAGCAGCTAAATTTAAGTTACGCAAGAGCATAACCGGTGTTCCAACTTTCAGTTATAATTTATGTGGCGGAAAACCTCCAAACGAAAGGCTGTTTAAATACTCTGTAGGATACAGTAGCTCGATTTCCCCACCATCGTTGCTTTTAGGTATTGCTTCATCAGAGCTTAGATAAGTTTTAAGCTCACCTTTAAGCATTTCTAACACCTGTGCATTTATCAGATCAGCCGTCTCATTTTTAGGACACACAATTGCTCTTTCTTGTAAACCTTTAGCTGTTGGGTTTTGCAATGTTTCGTTATCATATATAAAGCTTATTAATTCTAAACTTGAATTGTCAGATTCAGGTATGCAGAACTCATCTGGGATATCCACCCATGAACAATTTTCGCTGTCGTCATCATCTGGTATGCCTATGTTGCCGTCTCCAACAGTGAGCAACCATTTTGAAAAGTTGCTTATACTTTCTTTCTTCTTCTAGCAAATTCTTCCTTTTGTAATCTCATATTTTCATGAAGTGTGTATACTTTGAAGTGTTTCCACAGATAAGATTGGGTGATCAAGATGAGATGATTTGATTTTTTGACGCCTTTTCTTAACTCGGAAGTGTTTGTCTAAAGTCACCACCCAATATTACGCTTTGCCTCCGAACAAACTGCCCATCAAGGATATCCCTAAGGTCGCGATCCAATGTTTCAAAGCACCGCGATCATTCATTGGGGCTTCGTCCCATATTATGAGATCCGCTTCCTTCAATAAAATTGCCAATTGACTTCCCTTTTTTATGCTACAGATTGATTCATCAGTTTGATCCAAAGGTATCTTGAATATTGAGTGTGCAGTACGTCCAGCTGGTAAAAGTAAAGATGCAATACCTGAGGATGCAACTGCTAATACTATTTTGCCTTCAGAACGTATGGTGCATATTATACTTTTCCTAAGGAATGTCTTTCCAGTACCGCCATGACCATATACAAAGATAAGTTCTTGCTTATTTTCTGCTATCGCACCCACAATCAATTCATAGATTATATTTTGATCTTTGTTCAACTTTGGTATCAGCAACTCTTTTTCTCTCATCAGCATCTCACGATCATAGTTTCTTTCTTCCATCGGAAGCCGGTTTTTAATGCCTTAAGTAGATGTTTGGCGGCAAAGAAAGACCAAATTCGTAACGATTTTGAGTAACTGCTTAGGATAGCCTTCTACTTTGCACAAAACGTATGCTTCTAGGTCTGTGTCATTTCTTTCAATAAATGGAATCCCGAGAGTTTTTGAAATTATGCTCGGGACATCGTCTGACATCTGCTTCCAAAAAGTTTGCCATAAGTTTTTAGCATTAGATACATCGCAAAAAATTAGAATCTGGACGAACAAAGCCCTTAGTTGTGAAGCAGTTGCATGGAAAGCAGCTTCTTCTAACGCTATTCTCCATTCATTATCGTCACCAAGCAAACCCATTGCCTAACATGTTGCCCTATATGTTGGATATACTGTGTTGTTTACCTTTCGTATGTCTTTAAAGGATTTGCAACCTTTTTGATGACATAAGAGCATCCTCTCGTAAAATAAGTCCCCTAAGCTTGGATGTATGTATGTTAGTCTCCCAATTGCTGGTTTATTCAGATTCTGTTGCCTTTGCCAATAGTTACCGCCATTATACCATACGAATTCACTTGGGAAGTCTAGATATGTAAGGTGTCATCCGCCTTCCCATCTTGCATTATAGTTTAACCATTCTCATTAGTGTTGTCTTCTTATTGCAAGGGTTAGAAATTATTGAATCAAGGCTATCATCTTGGCTCGAAAATAACACGTTGCTTGTTTTCTAGATGCACCGCAAGTATCCGAACAAATGGGTCTCTCATCGTATGTCAAACCGAATATCCTCCAAAGATGCTTCATGAGGTCCGATGAATCTTGATTCTTGAAAGTTCTTGATTTCGTCAATTCGTATTCGGTGCTGTTGTGTGTTAGAAGATGATGCTCTAGCAGCTTTCGTTATGTTGGTAACAACGCGGTCAGTGCCCTTAGAAATATACTTGAAAAGATATTTAATCAACATCGACCATCCACAATATTCAACATTGATGTGTGCGTAGTATCGCATACATAGTAATCTATTGTATGGGACTACGTATGCATTATCAAGGTGAACGTTGTTTTTCTTTGTAGTTATGCCTGTATCGCGCCTTCTATAGTGTACGTATCCATCTCTGTCAATATATGTCTTTTCACAATATTGCTTTGGGAATTTCCTGTTACAACTGTCAGCTCCCTGCATACATGGAGCATTCTTGTTGGCTTCTCCACATGGACCATGGATCATAAACTCGAAATGACTCTATAACCTTCGGATCTTGTCTTTGGTCCGTAGTTCGCGAAATGTATCCGCTCACTTCTTCGTCATTCCGTATTTTTGTTGCCTCGATATCCAAATCAAGTGTATGACAAAGTGGAAGACCACGCTTTTGAAACTCGATTGTATATAAACCGCAGATAAACATTTAGAATAACATTAGTAATTTAGTTTAAGTTTAACTTGTATCAAAAGAAGAGTTTTATTTTTTTTAGATAACAAACCACTATCTACTATAAGTTGGTGATAGAAAATACCGCCACACCGCCCAAAACTCGTGTATTTCGAGGAATTTTATGAAATCTTGAACTTTTTTCAAACACGCGGACGACAATGTCAGCTCTATCTGCAGCAGTTAGTTCCGGGAAGTCTTCCATATATTCTATGATTTCTGGTCACTTTACGTTGCATGTGAATGTGACAAAGAATGATGGGTTACCATGTACACGACAGATTGCCAGCGCATCTAGGTAATGGCTATACATGTATCTCGGACCACCTGTGAAAGATGCTGGTAGTATGATTCTTGAGCCTACATCGTGTCCGTCACGGTCTCCTCTCATAATCGCGCCATACAGCCCGAAGATATTCGCTTCTAAAGTCATTTTGCTTTTCACGAATAAAATCAAGTCGGCTCGCTCAACCGCACAATAGGTCGTGACAACATATTGCTGGAAGAGTCGCCCTGCTCTTGGTAGTAAACTGAAACGGTTGACACGATCATGTATCTGGTACGCGTAATACATTTTCATGGAAATTTTATTTTGTTTGCGAGAGCTGCCTTGTTCAAGCTTTAGTGGCATATCTTTTCAGTACCCTTCTTCACCATAGACAAATATCAACGGAAACTGAAGGGACATATAACACGGATGTAGCTTGTTTACCCTTTGAGCCGTCCGCGAATGATGTTGAATAATAATATCAAAATCGGCTGCTGCTTCTTGACTTTCTTCATACACTATTGCACCAAGAGTCTCTGCTGTAGGAAGTTCATACCGGCGGGTGCCTACCTACTACACTATACAACTTTACTTTAAATACGGTATTGTTGCGTCTAAGATTTTATCTCTTGCAATAAAAATAGTTGTACCGCTGCTATGGTTATCCAACAACTTCATCAACCCTTCTACTATCTCCCTTTGAGTTTACTTTTTGTTCACCATCAAAGTGAAACATACGGTTATCAATTTCATTGTCTCAGATCGTATATGTAAAGTTGCGAAAACATGGGCGCTTCCTTCTTCCGGACAAAGTGACCCAATATTATGGTATATTTGGCCCGAAATGTGGAAAACATAAGGCCCTGCTCCTTTGTTAATCGACTCATCAACTTGTGCTCCCAAGGACGTCATGCTAAACATCCGTTATACGCTCTTATGTTTTCCATGAAATGGCGGTCTTTGTATAATTGTTTTATATACTGGGTATTGTTGATGTTGTTTTATGACTACACACCCACCTAAGCAGCATTTATGGTATTGAGGTAGCGTAGTTTTATATGGGTGTATCAACCTTTATGGTATTGAGGTAGCGGTCTTTGTATAACTGTTTTATGTACTCGGTGGCCGTCCCATACTCATCAGTTCCACATATGTATAACACGTTGTGACCTCGCAATCTGCAGTACCTTGCAAACACGTCGACGCTCAATACGCCTACACATCACATCACATCAAATTCGCTTCACACTCATCCATCATTCATAGCTCAACAACTAAAATCTAAGTATACATACACTTATGTACACACATACTTATAAAAATCATCCATTTTAGTAACTAGCTAGTAGTGACTATTTACTTACTATAGCTTAACAATAAAAACCATAACGTTATTAAGGGGGTGTTTGTTTAAGCTTATATGTGGCCTTATAAGCTTTTTCGGCTTATATTTCCTAAGCCCTAATTTTCCGGCTTATTATGAGCTTATATAAGTTTATCAATAAACTTATATAAGCCCATAAGTCTTATAATAAGCCGGAAAATTGAGGCTTATCAAATATAAGCCGAAATCAAATAAGCTAGCTCACATATATGCTTATACAAACACCCCATTAAGGGAAGAAAAAAAATAAAAAATAAAAAATCATAACAACGGAAATATTTAAAAAAATAAAAGTGTATATTGCTTATTTTACAACTTCAAAATAAGTATATACAAGCCCCAAAAAAAAAAAGCTTAATTACCAAAACGGATTAGAAAACAAAAGTATATTGCTATTTTACGACAACGTTAAACATATATCATATACTTACATCCAATGATGTTGCCAAGGTGAGGAACGTTATTCACGTAAGGAAGAGCACTAGTAATCAGTATATTCCGTCCGCCCGGTATCGGAAGCTTCTTCGGACCGTCACCGGAGCCAGAGAACTTATAATCTGCCATCGCTAGCTAGGGTATAATTTCACTTGAAAGAGAAGATTTATATATATAGTGCGGGAGGGTATATTAAGTCACGTTGAGGGTAGACATGCGTGACATGCAAGTGATTCTTGTTTTCTTTATATATAGTCTTTTTTTTTACGAAAAACATGTTTTTTTGCTTGGCATGCAAGGGTCAACTATCGTTAAAAGCATGCAAATTTAAAAATTAAGATCAGAATGTAATTTTTTTTAATTTTCACCTTTTTTCGAAAGTGACCTCCACCAAAATTCAAATCACCCTCACCCACATAATAAAATCTAGGCGAACGATTGAAAGATCATACTGACATCATTTTTTGTGGTAATGAATAAATTTTTGCTTTTGCATGATTCTCTTTAAATTTATCCCTTTAAGTGATTATGACATTTTGCCTCTTCGGAGAAAAACAAATTTCTATTAGCTAAGAGGAGCAAAAATGTCAAAAAAATTCGCAAAATACCCTAAAAATGATAAATTTGAAAGAAAAATACCTATAAAAGCAAAAAAATTTGTTCGCTACCCACAAAAGTAAATGGTGGCAAGTATGATACTTTTTTCAATCATTTACATTCAACACTCTAAAGTCTTATAAATCCTTATCTCTAAGTAAAAATACACGATTTATCATTACCATCCTAATTTTTTCTTTACATTTTATTGCTATTGTAAAAAAAAGAAATTGTTCTTCCACATTTTATTTTCTTGGGTCCGTCATTGGTTAAAAGATATAAAAGGATCTAGATAACTATAACACGTTTTCTAATTGTATCATTGGAAAATGTTTTAGAATAATTATGGAATATATGTGTAAATCTAGATATGATAAAAATATCTTTGAATATTATAATTGAAAAGATTGTATATTTTGAATACATGCATCCGTTGTGATTTGTGGGTTAAACAATACTCCTTCGTCTCACTTATATATTGAGAAATCCTATGAAGTGGTTAATCATTTTTAGTGATTTTTTTTTTTTTTTTTTTTGTAATTTTTTTTTTATTTTTTACGTATTGTCTTAACATAAACTTCAGAATTAGTTGTTAAAAGTACTCTAAAATTGTTGTTAGCAAAACCATTATTATTTGCATTTGTTTTAGAAAAACTGTCATCATTGTTATAAATGTTTTTTCTATTTTAACTCTAAATAACTACTATCTAAACTTTTAGGAGTCCTTTTTGAAAGTCAACATAGCTTTAAATATAGTGGTAAAACGAATATATTATTTTACCAATGTTGTTTAATTACACATATCTTAACTTTTAATTTTTTCTTTTCAAGAAAATAAAAATGAGAGGGATTACAATTTTCTATAGTCTTTGTTCTAACTTGCTCAGTTGCTCTTTAAAAAATTTAGAACATATTTAAGATTTTTTTGTGTAATTGTATAATTGGACTCGTGTAGTTCTCAAAAATCTTAAGGGCTTATTACTTTTTCTTCTTAGTGGGGATGAAGGTGGGCTCAAAAACCTTACTCTTTGTTAATTGAAAGACTCGCCAAAAACTCTCTTATTAAAGGTTAATTAGAACACTTATATCTAAAAGTCACTTAATTAAAAAAGAAAGTAAACAACCTTTTAGTAATGACTAATGAGCTTGCTAAACTTTTAAAATGAACCCATTTTAATTAAAGATTGAATCATCAAAAGTGGCCCAATTGGAAAACCTAAAAAAAAATAACTTAGTTTCCAAAACCCAATTTTTTGAGCGGGTAACTTTCAACTTCAACATTACCTTTCTTCCCATTTAAACACTCGACAAGATGTTGCGAACCATGCGAGTGTAGTAAGTGTGTGTTTATCGCAAGATATTAGAGTGGCGAGTTCTTACATACTAGCTTGAAGTTTTTGATTTTTTATAGATCTCAATCTTGGAGGTTTATTAGTGTTTATACTCTTTTACTCCAAAAGGTTTTGATATTCTTCAATAAAAGTTGTGTATTAATCGAACAAGTTACACGACAATCAATCAATAAGAATTTGGCGAGGCAAAAAAATTGGAGAATATAACACTTGCAATCAAGAAATGGCAAAATACAGAACAATAAGGTTGTTTTAAACAATGCATAACAAATGCAAACCCGTTCCTATCAGTAATCTGTATCAATAATCACCGACACTTATAATAGGCAATACATCAGTAAGTTATCTAGTAAGTCAAATAAATGGAAATGCATCATCCTCAATGGGTGTAGATTTGATCGAGAACGGATGGTGAACATCACATGCTCGATGCGGTACGTGGGCCACCTTTGGTTACTAAAGGTCGAGAAAGTGTTACTAGCCACTGCCGTTGTGGAGAAGGGTGCAACTAGCCTTTGCCTTTGTGAAGTCAAAGCTGGTCCTGATTTCGTGAAGATGTGTTATTGGGTGAGGTCTTGGAAGTTTAGAAGGTTGTATAAATGTAGTAGTTGAAACTTATTTGCAGTTGTATGTGTGTGTGTTTTTAGGTTGACAAGAGACAAAGAAAGAAGAAGTAGAAATGTGTGCTTCAAAAAAAGTTATGGAAGATGAAGTAAAAGTACATTGGGTTTATTAAATCCAATCTCGATATACACAGCCATTGGAAAACGACTCGTGGTGATTGAACGCGTTCTCGATGAACCTAACGAGGCTTCTCCCGCTTTATACTTGTTCTCTTGTAGGTTATTTTTCACTGTAATCTTTCATTTCTTTACTAAGTTTCTTATTCATGTTTGTATCCCATCTTGTCTTGTATACTTTATTCTCCGTGCATTCTCGCTCTACTACATGAATAATGGAAGTATTGTCCCTTGGTAATATATATGCTCGCTAAAGTCCACCATAAAAGAGAGGCGCTTAATTTTCCACCAAAAGAAAGGATGACGCAACATATCACATCGCGATATACCGCACGAGATTAATATTTATCGCTTTAGGTTAGATTATAAAAATATAAATAAAACAATAGCAATCCCAAACACCCACTTAAATTACTTCTCATGATATCTCGATCCGTAAGGGTGTTTACTATTCAAAGCAAGTTTATCAAAAATGTTAATTGGTGTTGTACCTATTACTTAAGATCTTCTCAATAAGATCACGGGCCTCGAAAATCTTACAAAGATCGAGTTCATCATCTCGCACCTTTTGATCACTGAACTTGTAAGAACTGCCACTTGTACAATATAATAGGATTTTGGCAAGATCGTGCATGTTCGTATTCAGGCTACCACCTATTGTGAATAATGGGGGAAATCCTTAAAGATGTTACACACTAGCCTAAATAACAAAAAAGGTTATAATGATAGAAATATGTAGTAGCAAGACTCACGATTCTGTTCATCTTTTTCTTCCTCAAATACAAATCTGCATAGTCCAAGCTTTGTGATTATATCAGCCTTTATGAATACATTGTTTGGCCTCAAGTTTATGTGATTTATTCCTTTTCTTTGCAAACTAGAAACCCCCTTTATTTATGCATTTGCGGTTAGTAATTGACAAAAAGTATTATTTAGTAACTTCATAAAATCTTCAAATGATCAAAATTAGTTTTATTACAAGTTATTAAATATTACGTAAGAATATCTAGTTGAAGTGGCATCGCCTTGCTAATTTCAGTAAAATTATAGGCCATGGGAAAATCTTCTAATGTATTACCACACATCTCGAATGCAAGATATTGAAAATCACTTTCCTCTTGCCAGCCATAAAAATGCATGACATTATCATTGTCATCATAATGTCGAAGTTTCTCTATTATATTGATAATATTAGTCGTCCTCTTGATATTTGTTACACGAACATTCACACCCTTGTGTAGACCTTCCATTGTGTTGTTTATCCAATTGGCTTGCACCAAGATCATATTTATGATATGCTTGATTCAACAAATCATCGATGGTTCTTCCTCGATTCGGGAGCCTTTCAATATCAGTTTTCATAAACTCGAAGATTTTGATGTACAACACCATACATAATAATCTAGCTAAGACAATAGAACTTCTGATGCTTATTGAAAACCTTTCTGAAGTTGATTCGTCACACACTTCTTCCCAAGTCTAGTAGTCAAGATAATTTGATCTTGACTACCAGAAAGGAAGAAGTGTGTGAGGAATCAACTTCAGAAAGGTTTTCAGTAAGCATCACCATATATGAAATTCTATTGTCTTCGCTAGATTTTTCATGTATGATGTTGTACGCCCGAAATTTTACTGAGTTTATAGAGACATGTCAGAGTTTTGATATTGAAAGGCTTCCCGGGTTAAGAACCATCGATGATTTGATTTGGATTCAAGCATATCGTACAAAAATTCAAGCCAATTGAATAAACAACATAGTGGAAGGTTTATACGAGGGTGTGAATGTTCGTGTAACAAGGATTAAGAGGACGGCCAATATTATCGATATAATACATAAACTTCAACATTATGATGACAATGATAATGTCATGCATTTTTATGGCTGTCAAGAGTAAAGTGATTTTTATTATCCTGCATTCGAGATGTGTAGTAATACATTGGGCAAATGGCACAAAAAGGCATCAAAGTTAGGGTCCATTTCCAATCAAGGTATTCTACTTTTTTTCTTGCATAAAAGGTTTCCAACAAAAATTTCAATGGATTGGGTATTTTCATTAACTTCCACAACTATTTTTACATTTAAACATTTATAAATTTAGAAGGGCCAGTTTGAAACTTTTTTTTTTAGGTGAAACGCATTTTGAAACATTTATAAACCGTTATCCCCAAGAATATTTCTTCCCCAATATCATTTCTTCCCCTGAATCAAATTAGGTCAAAGACATTTTTCCCAAAAATTAAATTAGGGCAAACGGTGTGTTCCCAAATACTAAATTAGGGCAAAGTCATGACAAACTCATCTAATTCATCAAACTCATCAAATTGGGTATACTGGAATCGAAGAAATGCAGTTGGGAAAAGATAATTTGATGAATCGATTTGTGTGTTGTGCGAATGTGGTGATGTTAGTGGTAAGTGGACTTCTTGGACCGAACAAAATCCAGCAGGAGGTTTCTTGGATGTCCTAACTATAAGGCAAGAAAGAAGTGTAATTTCTTTCATCGGTGGGATCCAGATTTTGCAACCGAGCATTACAAAGGTAGATTGGCGATGTGGAAAACAAATGAAGAAGGAAGTCGTGGAAATTGAATGAAAAAAAGAGATGGGAAGAAGAAGTTGAAGTGTTGAAGTGTACAGTTAGCATGCAATCTAGAGTTATCTTTGTACTGTTAGGAATGCTTTTCTTGATGATTATAAAAGCTTTTTAGTTTGATGAATGTATGTATTGAAAAGCTTTACTTTTGAATGTAATGAAAAGCTTTACTTTTGATGAATCTATGTATTGAAAAGCTTTACTTTTGATTATGGAATGTATTGAAAAGTCAGTGACAGAAATGTCCTTGTTGAAAAGCTTGATCAATGTATTGAAAAATTAGTGATAAAGGACACTGATAAAAGACAGTGATAAGAATGTCAACATTTGCACCGTGATCTAATGCGAAGGAGAATCCACAATGGGAGGAAGGAGAAATGGCTTTCAGTAGAATCCACAGTTGGGAGGAAGGAGATGGGAGGAAGGAGAAATGGCTTTCAGTAGAATCCACAGTTGGGAGGAAGGAGATGGGAGGAAGGAGAAATGGCTTTCAGTAGAATCCACAGTTGGGAGGAAGGAGAAATGGCTTTCAGTGGAATCCATCAGTAGAATCCAAATTGGCTTATATCACATTTGCAGCTGCATCAAATGCTAGCACTATATAAAGGCATAAGCAACAACTCATTTTCATCTCACACCTTTAAGAAAACCTACAACTAAAAAAATGAGCAAAAACAAGAAACCAGGTTGTGTATTTAACTATATAATTTGCATTCTCATATCTTTTTAACTCATAATAATTATATTTTTTATAATTTTTTTGTGCAGAAATCATTTGCATTTCCAATGGTATCATGCTTATGTTTTAAGTAAAAAAAAAGCAACTGATATGGACCATAAGAGCTTGATATTAATTTCTTACAAGTTGTTACAAAAGAGACTAATAAGTTCTTACAAGTTCTTATACACCATATATTAAGTTCTTACAAACAATAAAATACTTAGTCTACTTCAAATGCTTCATCTGGTGTGAGTCCTTGACCTTCATAGTCCTGGTTTATCTTCCTATTATAATTCTTCATTAATAATCTTTGAGAAGTCCTTCTAGGGGGTTGATATCCTGAATTATATTGACCTTTCCAAAATTCATCATACCTCCTCTTAAGCTTTGTCGCTTCATCCCGATTGCATCCATATCTCGCAAAGAACAGGATTGGCATCAACTTTGCACCGCATCAACTGTGGTTGGCATCAACTTTGCAAACAGATCGCCAGGTTGGCATCAACTTTGCAAAGAAGATCAACAACATCAACATTAGGTTGATCAATATTGACTTCCATATCTTCTCAGATTTGCTTGATCAAGTTGTACATCAACCAGAGTATCATCATCAAAAGCATGTACATCATTAGACTGATTAAGATGTAATACAATCTTTTACTTGATCTAAGTCTGCATACAATTCACCTAATAAAGGTTTTTTTAACTTCCAATGTGTGTTTGGGTCATGAATAGGGTAATCTCTTTTATTAGAGTCAAACACAATCTCATCCTCATCACTGATGGGCATATCTTCATCTAAGCTTATTTCTGGTTCAACATGAGGTTTCTCTTTTTGAGATTCATCACCTAAGTCCGAAAATAAAGGATCCGCTTCTTTTGAGATTCATCACCTAAATCACCGCCATTTTCCAACACTAGCCTACTTTCATCAAATACAACAATTTCATTTGTTATGTTCTTTCATCTAAACTTTTCCTTTCTTTTATCCTAACCTCGCTTCAACTCTTCTTCACCCTCGTATAAATGGTCAACTGATGCAACATCCGAGTCCGAGTCTTTGTAATAACTAGTAGGGTTTAACATGACAATAACATAATCACCAAGGTATTCAACTAAACATTCATTCTTATGAGTAACATATAAGGGTATGATACCTTCATCACTACTTTGCCACTTTTCAACAAACAACCTAACATCATCATCGACTTAATACTTTTTAACCCATTACTAAAGTAATACAAAGATGTACACTACCGAATCTATGTTGTTTTGAACAAAATTTTCAACTCATTATAGGTTAAAGGGGTCACATCAAGAGAGTTGTGACCATATCAAGATTATGATAGGTTAAAGGTTTTAGACCGAAATACCCGTTATAATAAATATCCAATGTTAATGTACCTCCTTGGATGAAGAAGCCATCCCGCAAAAAAAATTATGAACACAAAGGTCAATGAATAAAGATTATTAAGATAATTAAACACGACATTAAGTATTAATTACCTTAACGAACACAAGATACGGGTTCAATTTTGTGAACAAGGGAATTAGGGTTTATGTGGAGAGTTGGGGAAGAAGATTTGGGGGAAATCTGGGGAAGAAGAAATAAAACGTTTATTTTTATTAACTTTTTACAAAAGTTTCAAACTGGCCCTTCTAAATTTATAAATGTTTAAATGTAAAAATAGTTGACTAAGTTAATGAAAATACCCAACCACCGAAATTTTTGTTGGAAACCTTTATGCAAGAAAAAGTAGAATACCTTGATTGAAATGGACCCTAACTTTGATGCCTTTTGTGCCATTTGCCCTAATACATTAGAAGATTTTTCCAAGGCTTATAATTTTACTAAAATTAGCAAAGTGGTGCCACTTCGACTATTTAATACCAACTTGTAATAAACCTAATTTTGATTATTTGAAGATTTTATGAAGTTATTAAATAGTGCTTTTTGTCAATTAATAACCGCTGAAAAAAGTGGTGACCATCATACTTGGTATGTTGTGTTTGCCTAGTGAGTGAGTTACTGTGAATGCACTCTTCTATGATAGTTGAAGAAAATGGGAGTGGTAGTTGTGTTTGTGTAATGAAAAACTAGAAAGTAGTGGGGGTGTAAATTATACTCCCCCGTCCTAAAATAAGTGTCCAGTTGACATTTTAGAGTCAAACTGGTTCAACTTTTATTTTAAATATATTTTTTTGTGTTACATAATACTTGAATAAAATTATACCAATGAAAATACACGTAAAACCTAATCCATTCATATATTATGCATCAAGTATTATATAACACACATAAAAATAGTTAAGGTCAAAGTTGAACGAGTTTGACTTTGAAAAGTGAAACTAGACACTTATTTTGAGACAGAGATAGTAACAAATAAATGTTGGGAGTTGGTGAGGATGACTTAATATCGAGTCTTCTCACTTGGATGGGTGTTTTTACTAAAATTAGACCAGACAGGCCGGCTCAACGGAAACCGAGGTTATTGTAAAGAACTTATGAAAATCAAAAAATCATAAAATTAACCACGTCAAAGGCTTATTGTAAAGAACTTATGAAAATCAAAAACTCATATAAATTTATGTATCAAATAAGACTTTTATCAAAAGCTACCTTATGACCCATATTTAGGCCATTTCACTTATTTACTCAAACAATATTCACTCTCTCTAAACTTCTCTCCAACCTCTCACTAAAAAATAAATCCAATCCACCCTAACCCTTACCAAACAAATCTCAACTTTCTCCGGCGGTCGGTTTTGGCCGGCCGTCTGGATCTCTTTCTCCCATCTTTTCTTGTACTTTTTCCTTTCCTACAATAAAAGCCCTTAGTCACAGAACTGTCATCTCCCATCTTCGCCGCTGTCGTTGTAGTCGCTGCGTTCACCGTTGTCTTATGCTCAGATCCGTTACCATCCGGTCTCTTCTGCTCAGATCTGTTGTGGTCCGTCATCGATGGCTTGCTGCTACCTTGGGTTTCGACTTTAGATCCGCTTGGTTTAGGTCCTGCCTTTAAGGATGCTCGCTTTATATTCTATGTATGTTTTATGTACTTTATGTACTTTTGTCAAGCTACATCTTCATATGGTTGTGTCTACCAAAAGCTCACCTTGGTGATTCCCCCCACCCTTGTATGATGTCATTGTATCGTCACAACTATTATGGTGTATGTCTTGTTTTGGCTTAACTTATTACCTTGTATATTTTGTTTGGCAAGTCGGTTTCGATTTTGCCCATTATGTTCGATGTAACTTGTTATGTTCAAATTACTCCATTTGTGAGGAGTGCTATGTTATCTCTGCTCCAAAAAAAAAAAAAAAAAAAAAAACCTTATTAACTCAATTGCAAATATACAAAACTTTTGGAACACTAAAGCTGAAGTTGAGTGACCTTTAACATCAAAATAGATTTATGAAGTTAATGTGAACCGATTTTATTTTTTCTTGATGTTTATGGTTTTTAGTCTTTTGATTGATTTAATGCACGGTGTTTTAACATGCCGCCAAACACACACAAATTAGGTAAAGCCATTTTAGATAGGGAGGTGATACTCACATCATACTTTTTGATGCATGCATCACAAATTATGCATTACAGTATTATACTGTACAAACTGTAATGCACAGATTGTGATGCATTAATAAAAAAATGTGGTGTGAGTATCAATTCCCTTTTAGATAAGTTTATGGCTATATAAAACAATCTAAAACCACAACCATCCTCATTTACTTTCTGCGTTTGGTATGGTATATATGGAATAAACATATTTGTTCTTTTCTATTTTTTATTTGTTTATATAATTATGGAGCATTCATCGATTTATTTAATCATCAAAATATGCTCAACAATCTTGTATGTATTCGGTGAATTGGCTGCTTAGCTGAAGCTCTTTGTGTTGGGTTTTACAATTCATAAAAATTATATAAAACAATTAAACATCATCAAAGAATACAGCGGAAGTAAAGATTAATACTTGAAAAGAATTAACCGAATTAAAAAAACATGCATACCGATAGTGATTCCTAGCGAAACAAGGAACCAAAAGAACAAGAACCAATAAACCAACAAGTGTGTTTGACCTTCGTTCTTATATACACGTATTACTAACGATTCAATGCGAAAAGCTAGGTTCTTGATCACAAACAAACCAAACACTTTTATTTGAGCTTAAGAAATCGAACCCTAAGAGATTATGGTGGTACACGATCGGTCAAGCTCAAAGGGGGGAGAGGAGAAGAGAAATTAGGTTTGCAAGTCACCAAGATTAGTTTAGAATAAATACAAGGGGTTTGTATTTATATTAACTCTTGTTAAGTGTTTTATTCGTGATTAAATAATTAAATACAACATTTTATATATTAATTATTTTAACATTGATTCGTATACGTAATGTGTGCAATCCCAAAGTCTCGTGCTCAAATTCCGTTATACGTATATTAGTATGTATCCATAAACCACTGTTGGGTTCATAACAATTATACAAAACAACTAAACATCATCAAAGCATGCAGCAGAAGTAAAGATTAATACTTGTAAAGAATTAACCAAATTAAAAGAACATGCGTACCGTTAGTGATTCCTAGTGAAACAAGGAGCCAAAAGAAAAAGAACCAATAAACCCTAATTGATTAGGGTTTGATCTAGTCGACTCATACACCATGTCAAACCATCAATAATTCCAAACACAAGTGTGTTTGACCTTCGTTCTTGTACATATGTATTACTAACTATTCAATGCGAAAAGCTAGGTTCTTGATCACAAACAAACCAAACACTTTTGTTTGAGCTTAAGAAATCGAACCCTAAAGGATTAGGGTGGTACACAATCGGTCAATCTCAAAGGGAGGAGAGGAGAAGAGAAATTAGGTTTGCAAGTCAACAAGATTAGTTTAGAATGAATACATACTATAACAGTTTTGGAGTCCAAGTTAGGGTAGGATTTTCCTATGCCCTTGATCGACCGGTTATAGGACACCCAAGGGGTTCTAGAACCTTCTCGATCAATAATTTCATCTCGAGTCTTTTAACTTGTTATTTAACGAGCGTTAACCAAACCTCGATAAATACTAACTCTCGTTAAATGTTTTATTCGTGATTAAATAATTAAATACAACATTTTATATATTAAGTATTTTAACATTGATTATTATACGTAATGTGTGCAATCCCGAAGTCTCGTGTTCGAATCTGGTCATACGTATATTAATATGTATCCATAAACCTTTCAGCTCCCACTTAGATATTTCTTAATATAGTAATGCCCCCAGATTGAACAAGATTACCAAATCATATGAATGTATTCTAGATAGATATTGGGTATGGCCATACAAACATCTTGTCAACCCTACGAGGGGCCTAAATAGTATTATGCTTTGAAACAAATTCTCTTGACTACAAGCAAAACTCATGAACTTTACAACACTTCTGAAAATAGCCCTTATTACCACCAGTTACGGATATCATTAGACTATTTCACACAAGTGTGCTACATTCATAACAGTTATCTGGTATCTCAAGTCTGAGGATAAATATCCATGATTTACTTAATGACAAGGATTCATAAAATACAATCATGTTAAGTTGGGATCTGTCCTACATAAAGTACTCAAATTTGTCTTAATTCAATGACATTCCCACATCATTGATTGACAACGGACTATTTAGAATAACATAAGTTATTCATGGACTAAACATGCAAATATATGATATAATATTAAAAAAAAAAAAAAAAAAAGCAAACATAACCTATATTTTATTCCATTAAAGTAATATTTGTTCATAACATCCCTTATCCAAATACTAATCACGCTTTGAATGAAACTACTAGCTAAACGAAGTCCTATCACATCAACACGAAGTCCTATCACATCATCTAGATTGTCATATATGTGAACTTTGAGTAGATTGATTTCTTGTATGTCGATTTGTTCTCGAAAATAGTGATATCATCGAGGAAAATGTCTGGTGCCCTTCATGACTCCATGTTCATTGGAAAATGTTATTGCAAGAGAATTGTCACAATATACATTAATAGGTAATTCAATTGAGGGCATAACTCCAAGTCCCGAAATGAATTTCCTAATCCAAACAGCTTCCATCGCAGCTTTCTAAAGCAACTATGTACTCATCAGAATAGACATTGCAACAGATTTTGCTTCTTGCTCTTCACCATCGCTCTCCATTAATGACAAAGACATATCACGTCTGAGATTTCTTGTCATCTTTATCAGTTTGGAAAGACGCATCGCAAAACCCTGTAACATCAAGTTATGCATCTGGATTCCCACCATACACTAGAAACATATTTTTAGTAGCCCTTAGATACTTAAGAATGTTCTTAACAGCATGTCAGTGCTTTTCACCAAGATTATGTTGATATCGACTAGTGATATTTTCTGCAAACGCCACATCAGGCCTTGTACATCTTATCGCATACATGATAGATCCTACAGCCGAATCATAAGGCACCTTTCTCATGTGTGCCACCTCTGCAGGTGTTGAAGCGCATAGTTCACTGCTTAAGCCATGTTTTACTTGAATCGGCAAATATCCCTTCTTGGAATTTTGCATATTGAATCTCTTCAATATTTTATCAATGTAAGTACTTTGACTTACTCCAATCAACCGCCTTGATCTATCTCTGTAGATCTTGATTCCTAGAATATATGCTGCTTCCCCTAAATCTTTCATAGAAAAGCACTTTCCAAGATAAGACTTAACATCTTGTAAACTTGGAATGTCTTTTCCCATGATCAATATGTCATCAACATATAGGATAAGGAAAGTAACATTACTCCCACTAGCTTTGTGATATACACATGGCTCATCAAGATTCCGAGTGAAACCAAATTTCTTGATCTCCTCATCAAATCTCTTATTTCAAGATCTACAGAGATAGATCAAGGCGGTTGATTGAATTCTCATTCAGAATGGACTTCGTGATTCGATAACATTCGGCTGTCATATGATCTTAAGCTTCGTTTACAAGTAATTGTTGCAACAACATGGTTGTATCTTTGGAAGTATCATAATTCGGTCACATTCAACTCTCAACGCATGAGGAAATGTGAGTTATTTGATAACATTAGTCTTTGTTCATTTTCTTGGTTAAAATGTAGAGGTTTTAAATGTTTAATTTGGTCTGGTTAGCTCAAAAAACCGATGTAATATTTTGCTAGCGTCTTGCTAGTTTTTATTTATTCATTTGCCGTTAAAAAAAAAAAAAATGTAAAGCCATTTTAGATAGTTTTATAGCTATATAAAACATGAAGAGATCGAGTGAGAAGTAATATTAAAATGAGAAAAATAAATAAAAGGGAGAATTTTAAGGAAAGATGCATCTACTTTTATAAGTGCATCTTATCTTCGTTTACTTTTTGGGTTTGGTATGGTATATTATGGAATAATTATATTCGTTCTTTTTCTATGTTTAATTTTGTTTATATAATTGTGGAGCATTCATCGATTTATTTAACAATTAAAATATGCTCGACAATCTTGTATATATTCGGTGAATTGGCAGCTTAAGTGTTTATATATTCTAAAGCACTTCTGGAAAGAATTTAATCCACATGGTGGAGCCTTTGTCAACAACTTCGTTCTCTAATTCGATTCAATATAAATCAACTATTGTATGTCCAATATGTACCTAATAACATGCAAAACAAAACTAATAACGATGAGTATCAAGAAGCGAGATTTAAAAAATCTCACGTAGCTGATACTCGATTGATATGAAACATAAAGTTTTGGACTAATCAAAATACAAATGATTGATTAATCAAAGTTTGGACTTTGAGTGTATCACGCGAAAAAAATTATAGTGAGAAACTTTTAAAATATTTGACTATTTTTGTAATGTGTCCTTTTTAACGAATAAATTTGTTGTGTAATTACGAAAAATTATCAAAGTTTGACATTTTTATCATGACATTCTGGCTCTGCCACTAACGTAATGTAGTTTAGTTGCTTATCAAATTGCTAAAATAATTTTCAATTGTCATGTGAAGACTATTTGGAATGTAACTTTCTTAATATATTGGTGTTGACTTTATAAGCTAACCGACTTTTTTTTTTCTTCCTCTAAGAAATATTTTGTTTTGAGATGTCAAAGTTGAATTCTAGATAACAATATAAAATGATAAATCTTTTATTATATAAATGAAAAACTATCATGATGTCATCAAAATATGTCATAAATACAAATTTTGTTTTATTGCAAATAATGTTCGATAGTTACCAAAATGAATCTTATCACTAAAAACAATCTTTTAACCAAATGTTTTTTTTTTTTGAAAGAACTATTATATAAAACTAGAAGCGAATTAGAAAATTACAAAAACCAAATGTTTCTTTTGGTTAGCTTTAAAAACACGTGTATTTTTATATTAAATATAAATAATCACGTTACTTTTAAATACATCGATGTACTGGTTTTAATATTTTGTCGGCATATGTCACATTATTAAATTAATTATATTTCATGAACACGTATTTAAGCAGGGTTGAAAGCTAATGTAACTAAGGGGATGTTTGTTATTCAGTATATTGGTTTCAGGGAATGGTTTTCGAAGTGAAATAAATTGTTTGTTTTAGGTTTTCGGTTACGAAACAGTGATTAAGGGGCCGTTTGGTTTGTAGTTGGGTTTAGGATTAAGATTTGGATTTGGATTTGAATTTGGAATTGGATTTAGATTTGGATTTGAATTTTGTTAAAAATTGTTTGTTTTGTATGTTCGGATTTAAAATGGGGTTGAGATTTATATTTATTATAGTATTAAAATAATTAATGGGACCATCATAAGTACATTTTATGTGGATATAACCAAGTGAGAAAAAAATAAAAAATAGAAAGTTAGTAGAACAGTACAATTGTCGAATTCGAGCTTCACTCACGGATTTGAGGATCCCTTCAATGTGGGATGACTCCAACTTTCAAACCCCATTTATTTGAACCAAACAATTAATTTCACCATTACTACCAAATCCAAATCTAAAATCCATCAACCAAACGGGCCCTAATTCTATTAGACGTGGTGTTTAATGAAACCCACTTGGTCCTCATGTATTTCTGACTCTTCTCATATCCTTGTTGACTTTTCTGACAATTCTCATAAAAAACAAAATCCTGAACCATACGTGTATAATTTTCAAGCCACATTTGTTTTAATAATATATCTAAGTGGGCCTTTTTTATTATATAATAAAATTAAATAAAAACCAATTCCCAATTATATTTTACAAAACAAACAACATTATACTATCATTTAATTTTTATTTCTTTCAATTCATACCAAATCCGATACCCATTGTGATTTCTATCAACAAACCAAACGACCCCTAAATAAGATGAAAAAACGTTAACCGATATTCTTAGAACCTCAAGACATGCCTCACGATCAATTAAGATAAGTAAATTGTGTAATAACATAATTAAGAACGCGATAGCAGAATCTGAACTCATGAGCTAACTTTATGAAATTTTAGTTAATTCATGTTTTACTGTGTATTTGACATTGCTTATATTTTCTGTTTTATGCTTTTATTAAATAGAAAAGCAGTTTTAGTATTAAATCGCTTTTTTTTTAACCAAGTAGAATTTTTCATACTAATGTAAGAAAATACTTATTTTATGTTACATATTTAATATTAAATTATTAGCAATTACTATCATATTCTATCTAAAATCTTTAATAAATTGACATGATTGAATATTTTATCGAATTATATTTTTTTTTTTTTTATAATTATTATAAAATCTGTTACAAAATAAGCAAATTCAAACATTTTTTTTAAATACTTATTTTAAGTAGTTTAAAAATACTAAATAGAAGCAGAAAAAATAAACAACGCCAACCATTTCTTAGTACATAAGACTAGTCGTAATGTCGACCCTTGCAAGGGTCGTTCCCCCTCCGGCGCACTCATTTTTTGTGTTGTTCAATCGATTAAGCGATCGATCTTGTGCATTTAGTTTTGTGTGTACGTGTTTTTTTTTAATTAATTTTTATGAGGTATATTTTTGGTTGTGATGATGTCGTCTTATTCGTACTTAAACTCATGTATTTGCTCTAACAGAGAAAATATTATGTGGTCCGCTCACTCTTTGGGTCACCATTTGTATAATATACTAAAAAGCGTCATAGTGTACGCAAAGTTGTGCCAAGCAAAGCAAGAAGATTTAACGAAAGCTTCCTAACTCGATGAAATAGTCCCCGAGGCTCAAGAATACTGCAGTAGTTCCAAACATTAAATGCAAAGTTTTACAACTCTTAAGGTTTAAAGCGTTGCAGCGTAAGTCTGTAGAATTAATTAAACTATAAGAATCCCAAAAATTAATCCCTGCAAGCTTTAAGTGTCACTATAAAGTAAGTCTTTGCTCAATCCCACAGATCGCGCGAGTTCTACACACTTCGTTAAAACTAACCAAAGTACAACAACTAAACAACAACACAAAACCAAACTAAACAAGGTACTGTAAATAAACATGTTATGATGGTGTCTCATTAAAAAAAAAAAAAAAAAAACAAGTTAGTTAATGATTATCAAGTTAATGAGTGTTTAGTCAACTTTTAGTCTTTGACAAAGAAACTTCATGGAATAATGATCCACCTTTGGCCGCCATTCATTCATTTCTAACTTCCATTATTTTCTCTTCTGTCGACATTTGCCGACACACACTTTTGTTTTGTACTTTTCTTTGTGTTTGTGTTTTTTTTCTCATACATCAAAAGCTCACTTGCATCATGGCTGTAAGTTCACTTTTTTTTTTCCTTAGCTTGATCTGTTCACTATGACCATGTAATTTCTTAGGGGGTGCTTGTTTAAGCTTATATGTGGCTTATGAGCTTATTTGATTTCGGTTTATATTTCATAAGCTCCAATTTTCCGGCTTATTTTGAGACTTTTATACAAGTTTATCATATCATAATAAACTTATATAAGCTCAGAAAGTCTTAAAATAAGCCGGAGAATTGAGGCTTATTGAAATATAAGCCTAAATCAAATAAGCTCATAAGCCTACATATAAGGCGTATGTTTGGCAAAAATAGATTGTGCTAGTGCTGGTGCTGTTGCCGAAAAAGATTATAAAAAGAGATTATTTTATAAGCTACATGAAGTAACCCCTCAGTGATCTAGTAATTGATGTTATGTGTGGTACATTGAAGCTAGATAGTGTTCATAAGAATGTTTCTTAGGGGGTGTTTGCTTAAGCTTATATGTGGGCTTATGAGCTTATTTGGTTTCGGTTTATATTTCATAAGCTCCAATTTTCCGGCTTATTTTGAGACTTTTATTTAAGTTTATTATATCATAATAAACTTATATAAGCTCAGAAGTCTCGAAATAAGCCGGAAAATTGAGGCTTATGAATTATGTCGAAATCAAATAAGCTCATAAGCCCACATATAAGCTTAAACAAACACCCCTAAGAAACATTCTTATGAACACTATTCAGCTTCACACATACATCACATCATTAGATCACTGAGGGGTTTTGTTTGCTTATGTGGGCTTATTATTATTTGATTTCGGTTTATATTTTATAAGCTCCAATTTTCCGGCTTATTTTGAGACTTTTATATAAGTTTATCATATCATAATAAACTTATATAAGCTAAGAAAGTCTCGAAATAAGCCTGAGAATTGAGGCTTATGAAATATAAGCCGAAATCAAATAAGCTCGTAAGCTCACATATAAGATTAAACAAACACCCCCTCAGTGATCTAGTAATTGATGTTATGTGTGGTACATTGAATCTACATTTAGTTTGTCAATTTTTTTAGATTTGAAGGCCAAAATGCTTAAAAATGAAGAAAAAAGGTATCGAATATATGGTCAAATTTTATACTATTCTTTTTTGTTGGTTAGGGATATTCTTGTTATGATATTTGCACTTTAAATTAGAGATAGCGATAGTAGGAACCAAATTTGACTTATTCTTGATGCTGATTTACCCAAATAAGTGAATAACCTTGTGTTGAGCTTAACGGAAGCTCTATAAGATATGCAAACAATCAACAAAAGAAGGTTGTCCTATTTGATCCACCTTCCGTGATCATACATAGTTTTAGGTTTAGTGGTTGATTTGTATATTTTTAGAAGACTATTTAAGGTATCAAATCTATGGTCAATTTTTATACTTTTCTTTTTTGTTGGTTAGGGATATTCTTGTTTGAGATAGCGATAGTAGGAACCAAATTTGACTTATTCTTGATGCTGATTTACCCAAATTAGTGAATAACCTTGTGTTGAGCTTAACGGAAGCTTTATAAGATCTGCAAACAATTAACACAAGAAAGTTGTCCCGGTTGATCCACCTTCCGTGATCATACATAGTTTTAGGTTTAGTGGTTGATTTGAATATTTTTTGAGGACTATTAGTTTTAGCTCTGATGTTTTGTCGGCAAGGAGGCTCATTGTTTATGCTTACAGTCTTATGCTATGAAGGTGAAAAGATGTTATGTGGTATTGATTTTGAAAAGATGACCCTTTTGACTATGAAGGTGAAAATGCATCCTTAAGTTTTGGATATCGGTGGCGTAATTCTCTACTTTGATAATTGAGCAGGATAGCAACGTACTTAGACACTTTTACCTGGTTTACAACAAACTTATGAGCCTTTCCAAAAATAGCAACATGCGTTCATTCTTTACCAGTCACAGCAAAATACTTTGATCTGTGACCTATACTAGGCTAATTGCAACATTGTTCATCTAATGGTTGCTATGATTGGTAAGAATGTAAGATATTGAAAGTATGTTGTAATTTCCGATAAGAAACATGTTGCTGTTATTGGTAAAAGTGAGAAATATGGTGTTTTACTCGATTATCCCCTCTTGTTCTTGTCCGTTGATAATATGTTGTGTGATGATGAAGTTTCTGGTACGTATCTACTTTGCGTAAGCAAAGAAAGGTCAGATGCAGAGATGACCTTGCGACCCTGATCTTCTAATTGTGTATCTTCATTTCAGGCACAAGAAGAAGCTGAATTCAAGAATACAAACAACAGAAAGTCTGAATCAGAGACACCAAAAGCAGAAACTCACCCTAATCGAGAAGGCGAGTCAAGTAAATCATTTGATTCCCTGCACACCCTAAAGGGCCTCAACGCCACCACATAACCAAACAAGGGTGGGACTAGGAGTATACGGCTTCTCCAATGTGGGAAAGAAAGGTTTCATCTGATGGTAGCCATGCTGCATCCTCAACTCCCGGAAGATCCCGCTTGAGACAAGTTAATCTTGGTGATGAAAGTGTAAGTTTCTTAAACTGCTTTTCAATTTTGTGATAAGATTGTGACAGTACGTTTACATGATTTTGCAGCCTGATGACAGCACTGCTGTTCCGGTGTTTGGTGACTGGGATGATAGTAATCCGGCTTCAGCTGAAGGCTACTCCCACATATTCAACAAAGTACGAGAGGAAAAGCATGGTGGTGGAGGGAAGTCCCCGAGGATATCGAGTAATGAGACTACTTTTTATGGTCAAAGAGCTGATACTAAAAAGGTAAATGGTCCACATTATTAAATTATACTTTTTGTTGGTATCGAAATAGCATAACGGGTGGTTCGAGATAATTTGTTTCTGTATGGGTTCCAAAACAGTTTTTGTTAAAAAAAAAAACCATAAACTTTTATAGATGATTGGGCCAAATTGGGTCAAATATGATAAAAATAGCTATGTTATACCGATAATAATAATACAAAAGTTACATGATGTGATTTTGAATATTGTACACACTAAGAATAAGATTTGGTCAGCTTTAGACCGGTTTCGCTTATTTGACCCTTTGTTACGTTTCCTGCTATTGTAATATTTGACCCGTTAGATATAATTCATAAGATGAGTCTACCCATTCAAAAGTATCTGAGTTGATGCTGCTAGCTTTAGGCCCAAGTGTACAACTATCAACTCGTCAACATTTTTAAATGCTTCAAAATTCTTTACAGGGGTGGTGCAGCTGCTTTCCATGGGGCAAAAAGTGATTTCTAGCTGGCTGTTCGAGTGGGGTGTTTTGGGGTTGTACTGTTATGTAATTGTAATCAATTAATTTTTTTATCTTGTTCGTAAATTCTAGGCCAACTCTTCCTGCTGTCCTATAGGGAGTATTGATTTCGTATCTTTCCCATTGTTTGCACATGATGTTTGTATGCCCGATTTTTTTAATGAAAATTGGAAAAGAGAGCCAAGAAAGTCCATGGTAAAAAGTTGTATCATATTTGACCAACAAAAGTCACCATTAATCAAAAGTTCTTTTATTCTTGTATGTATGTACACTACAATATCGATACTTCGACAAATGAAATGTTCATGCGTACAGAACACTACAGAAGCACAAGTGGAAAATTTTGTACCATTGAAGACTAAATTTCTTCATCATTTCTTGTTTTTTGGTATCATATTTCTGATAATCCGGTGTGCCATGAAGTTGATGTTGGTGATGGTTTGCATCTTGCTTTAACGGCTAAGGTTTTTACAGTCCTGGGGCACGGGTCTCCGAATACAGAATTAGAGACTTCTATTTTGCAGCTGTTTTGTCCCTCACAAGCCTGTTTCATAAGAATAAGTGAAATTAAGAATCCTAACTTGCGTCTATATCATTTTTTCTTGACTTGCCTTATATGTATATGTATGTGCTCATCTATCTTACCTTGGACAAGATGGACGTTGAAGTTGATGCGTGGCATTTGCCTGTTGAGTATGTATGGCAGCTACCTTGAGGGGTTCCATAACTAGCGAAGTCTATTGATGCAATTGTATAACCATCTTCACACTGCAGCTGCATAACTGGATTCTTCTGGCTTGTTATAAGTTCTCCATTTGAATGGGACCATGTTTGAACAGGTGGATAGTAATCCTCAGATACGTGAGCACATACAGTTTCAATCGAAACAGTCTTAACAGAAATTTTAAATGGGTTCCCTCCTGTTTCCTCAAATAGAACAAGAAGATTCTCTGTTGGCTGTAACCATGATCTTGGTACATGATACCTGTTTTATTCAAATCACCACGTCAAAACTGCAACCGCTTTTACTAGGTTTCTTAAATAACTTACAGTTGCATACTTGCATACAATGATATAACATAAAGATGGCAAAATGGGATGTGCGGGTAGCAACAAGTCCAGATCAAAATGGGTAATTTGTGGTGTGGGTCGGGTCAGATTGGTTTGGCATTAAACACTTGGGATTTTTTAATAAATAATTAGTGTGTCAAAGTATAAATACGCTTTGGGCAACTGTAAACATGTTGGTCCCTTTTCCTTTTTAGTTACTATTTTTTAATAATACCCGTTTGAAATGTTCAGATGAAACCATAACCCAAATAAGCCCATTCATAAGTGAGTGGGTCGAAATTGCGACCTCTAGTATAACATGGAAAACAGTCTTTAAAGAAAATTTACCGAGTCTGAGTAGGCTTGCCACAATTTGTATTGCATTTGTCAGAATCATAAGCTCCACGATAATCACAATTTTCTTGACACCCATCTTTTGGGGCAACAAGAGTCCAGTATCTTCCTATATGATGTCCATTAACCCAAGCTTCACCTTTACCCATACTGCTCATATCAATAACCACTGGATCTTTCCCTCCTGGGGAATCAAAATGCGTCTGTCATCAACCAAAAAAAAAGAGATAGTTATCCTTAAATGGTGATATCTTATAAGGAACTAAATATTCTTGTGTATCGAAAGCTAGTGAACAGAAAGCATTAACAATAAAATGTAAAATATTGATGTATGATGTATAAACCAAGTTGCACCGATAATATATTGAAGGGATCAATTGACAAAGTATAGGTTGCACGGGCATAGTGTACATGCATCAATTTCTTACAACCATGCCAAAGTCGAATAGAAAGTTACTTGATTTTACAAAGGCCTGGTGATTTGCATAATCTATTGTGGCACGTGAAGTAAATTCATTCATAGCTTGAAGAGATAAATGTGCAAAGTAAGCTTAGCTTGATTTTACCTTGTACCAAGAAAGGATTGATGGAACCTCTTCTTGTGTCAGATCAGTCCAATCCGAGCTTCCATCGTCATCAGTAGCAAAAATTTTCATGAATTCTCCTTTAAGTCCAACCTATGATAAATAATGATATCAATTTGGTTTGTGACTCGATGCAGATGCAAATGCAAAATAAATAAATAAATAAATAGAGTTTATAAGGCTGTTTTCCTTTAGCATATTATCGTTTGCTACTGATAAATTACTAAATGGTGATACAATCAACATTGTAGTTTAGTGGACAAAAAATTTCGGACTCTGACTCTGACCAGAACAGAATTCATTACTAAACCTTGTACTGGCTAAATCAGTTTGATGAGTTAAGCTTATTTGAGATGTTCAATCCCCACTACATGTGTATCTACCATCCTTACAATATTGGGAAGAACTCGGGTGCAGTAGAAAACCAAAACTCTCTCAGAAAATTTTCCAACTTCATAAAGTGCTAATGTTGAGAAGCATTAATAAAAGTACCTGATAGGTCCATTGTGAATGTGTTAGATTAACATCCCCGTTCTTGAAATCTGTTAGAGTGATCTGACCCTTAAATCCTGCTCCATCTTTCTCAAGAAAGGCACCATAGTTCTGCAGGAATGATAATTAGGACACTAATATGAAATTTGAATCAGTTTGAGATAGACATTGACCTAGTTTTAAAATATAATGCATAGTCAGAGGACTAGAGGTGACTCATTCACTTATAATGGATCGAATTGGGTTGCGTCTAACTCAAAACTTAAGCCAAAAGAGAAACGGGTCAAAACCCAAAACTTTAGCCACAAGAGGAATTGGGTTGCTGGCTAACCCAACTCGACTTGGCCCATTTTAATAAAAATGACCTATTTCAACCCAACCCGACTTTGCTCATTCTGCGATTCTTAAGTACCTGCAGGCCCACTGTTTGTGACAATAACATCAAATCATTGTATCCTTGCTTAAGTTGCACTTGCTGAACAACCTCGACCCAGTCACCTTTTGCACTTCCTTCAAATAAAATACACACATAACACATCAGGGTTAGGTTTCTGTAAGGTGATATGCTACTCTATATAAGATAGAACAACGACGCAATGTCCAATTTGAGGGCAGGGAAACAAGTTGCAAGATATATTCTCGGGGAACCAGGACACCTTTATCCAATAGCAAGAAAAGGTGACTTGGTTGTGTAAGGTAAGATGGGAAGACGGGTAATAGGTCAAAACAAGTTTGACTTAAAATGGGTCAATTTAGTATGGGTAGAAGCAGGTTGGATTCGTTTGACCCGAATACTTATTGTCCTTTTTTAGTAATGAATAATCTGTGAATTGTATGATTTAAAAATCGGGATAAAAATAGAGTTGAGCATCTTTAAACCCATTTGACCCGAATCCTTTATCTAATTTGCTTATTTGACCCGTTTGAGATACACCACAACTCAAATAAGTTCAAGTGCATAAAGTGGAAGCATTGACGGTTACCTATTAGTTGTCCGTTGATGAAAATACGAACCACATCACGCATGCTATCAATTCTAAGTGATGGAGTAACTGCATTTTCCTTCCAGTGTGTGATGTCCTCATCAGAAACGTATACTCTGCATTTTATTGAAGCAATATTTATTATACAGTTTAAAAAAATTAGAGCTCCTTCTGGAGTGAAACAAGGTAAACAAACACCAAATGATGATACCAATAAGACTCGTTTGAATTTTATGACTTCTTGAAAATAAAATTATGGCCATGCTGTACCTGGTGATATACCATAAATAATCTGATCGGTCTTTTGTCACATTTAGATGCTCCCAAATGCCTTGAACAGTGAAATTATCGCCTAAACACCAATGGGCTCCTTAAGAGTCATCCATGATCCAGAGACAAGTGGGTCTTCCTTCTGAACCATTAAGAGCTCGGGAGCAGAAGTTTTTGTAGATGATGTAGGCTCGAGATCTACCACTTTGATGGAGGTCTGCGCCCCAACCTGGTCCATTTTTAAAAGAATGCAATTAGCAAATAAACTCATGAGTAGGCGATTTAGCTATCATGGGAATAAAAGTAAGACATGAACGGAAGTTGTCAAATAGTTGCAAAATTCAAACCTTTGCAGTGTTCAATACAGTGTTTTTGCAGTCTGGTAATATGCTCACAGACCATGGTGGTAAAGTGTATGATTGACCAAGGAATTGTACAGTGCTTGATTTATGTTCATCGATATTTGCCAGGAATGCTGAGCAAATACTTGTATTACCACCACGGTAAACATGTGCCTGAACAAATAGTGCAGACTGTGTCAATCTACTATCACAAGTTTGATGATAAAAGCAGAGGACTTGAACAAACCTCCTGCGAAGATCCTAATTTTATATACTGAGCTGAGTCAGCAGCAACTAGTGCAGGCTCACAAAGCTTTAGAGCGGCATGCAGATCCTTTAGATGCCCCCATTTAGGCTGACTTAGAAGACCTAAACAAAGTGGAACCATTTTCAATGTTAATAAGCCAAAAACACATATTAACACCCGCTATGAGTAAGTAAAGGTAATAGATATACATACTTGGATCTTACCATATTCATCAATTGGAGCATCATAATCATAACTAGTGACATAATTAGGACCTCCAGAAGTCCGGCCGAAATTTGTCCCGCCAAAAAACTAATGCATATAGAAGAAAAAACAAAGATCAATACTGCTGCCGTTGACATGGAAAATGTTCATAAAAGAATTTTATCTCAGCCTGACTCAGAATTAAACATCCTAATAGTAATAAGAGGTGGTAAAAGCGATAATTACAAGGGGACATGTGTCAGGTATGATAAAATAATATAATTTTGTAGGATGGATATTCAGGGTAGCGTTCCTTACCATATAATAATTCTGAAAGCTCCCCCCTCGTTGATAAAATCGAGCGACTGCAAATGCAAGGTCCTCCACAGGCCTATGAGGCAGTCTTCCTCCCCAAGTTGTATACCTTGCATATGGATGGGAAAGATTAAAAACAGAACATTAGATACATTTAAAGATGTGGATCCATTCATACTCCTACTGCTTAACATGTCCAAACTCTCAGAAAGTAAACAAAAATATGCTGAGATTTGCATACCATCCATCCCAATTTTCGGTCCACAGTACTGGTTTCTTGTTGGAGTTTGGTTTGAAGCCATCACAATAGTATCCATTGCAGGCATCTATCTGCGGGAAACAGGGGAAGAGACATTTAGAAAGCAAGATAAAATCAGATTGTCGTTATCATAGGTGGCAAAAAGGGCGGGCAACAAGTAAAAATGGGTAATTTTATATAAGGCTGTATTACCCAAAAGACATATTTTATAATTTAGAAATCATTAACTTTTTTTATAATAATTTGCGTGTACATTTGATTACAAAAACTATATTATTTCATCCATAATCCAAAATTTGAAATTTATAGTCAACAAAGTAGGAAGGTACAATGTATTCTGGAGCATCAGTTTGCTTGCACATAACCCATGGGACACCAGCTCCAAGTCCAACAGCCATACTTGCAGCCCATTTTACGTAGTCTTTTCCTTTTTGGCCATATGAGCCTTCGATATTTCCGTATTCATTTTCAATCTGATACAACAACTCCAATCAAGTTAATCACTTACAATTGTAAAACAGCCTATACCTAATGATCAAATAAACTGAAAGACAACCTGCAGCATGATGATTGGGCCACCTTGCCAAGAAAAAAGAGACTCGTCCCGCATCACATCTACTATTTTCTTGACAAAGCGTTTCATCTCTTCCTACAATAACATAATGCATTACGATTATCACTTATAACCTCTAACACCAACCAATAATAAGGGGAAAGCAACAGATCAAACATAAAGTATAAATTAAAAGGTCCACTTGTACCTTAAAAGGTGCATTGTCTGTTCGAAATACAATTCCAGGAATATCACGAAGCCACACAGGGAACCCCCTGCATAGTCATAGTGTTTTATTGAGCACAAATAATTCAATGTTCTTACGACAAAACTGAAACCAAGCTATATTCAACTAGATTAGGGGAAAAGGTGAGACCCAAAGTTCCACTCTGCACAAACATATGGGCCGATTCGAAGATGCAGATACAGCCCACTTTCTCCCACCAGCTTTACAAACTTCACGAGATCATATCTATCCTCGAAATTATACTAAGCAAAAGAGGAAAAGATATGAAGAAAGTGAGACATTGCATGAAATCATTTCGCAAAGACATCTAAATCCAAAACCATGAAAGAAGGCTGAAGAAACTAGCACACCTGTCCTCTAACTGGCTCATGGCCACTCCAAAATACATAAGTTTGAACGACGTCAGCCCCGCCTTCCTTACTCTTGGCAATCAGATCAGGCCACATCTGACATCAGGTAAAACCAATGAGTTGCACTGTATAGCAGCATATAACACTTGATGTCAAAACCCGACTAGACTAGTCTCTAGTATATATAAGACACATGATGCTTAATGCTTTAACAAAAGCCTCGGTTAAGTACTTTAAGATCTTCTTAGACAAAAGTCAAACTGTCTTCCACGTTTTCTTATGCTTGATCAGTTTCACACTACTAATCATATGCTTACAAAATTCGCCCAAAAAGACAAATTAAACGTAATCCCAAGCTTATCGAGTACTTCACTGACAATAAAAAGAAAACGCTGCAGTTTAACTTAGTTAAACTCGTGCTCCCCAATTCCTATACTAATAATAAGATTCACAATCACTTCCAGAAATATTTCGTATTTTTTCCACAAACCATATATTCTCCTAATTACATTCCTACTCATAGACACTAGTCAGCTACCTGCCACGTGGGCAGAAACGATAAACTCATAAATCCTCTTAATTACTTTCCTAGTCATCCTACTAACTGCCACGTGGTAGTAATTAAAGCCTACCAAATCTATCACCAAACAACTACAATTCATCATTTTACTTCTCTTCAAAACAACCTAACGAAACACTAGTTATTCTCCTATTCAATGACACGTGGCAATAATTAAACACAATTTCTCTAAGATTGGCAAAACTAACAGTTAGCGGCAAATGTACGTTTTATAAAAGCATTTGTTAGCATAGATATATCTTTAACCCTTTAATAATAATTGAATAAGCACTAAACTGACAGTAAAAATTAGCGTTTTAAATAGAAGCATTTAAACAAAATCCAAAAGCGAAAAACTCGTTGTCAAACAAGCATTCTATTCTTACCGCTCCAAAAAACTCGTCGCTAAACAGAACATACTCCTAATCAGTGACATGTGCCAGTAATCATTTCATTTTCATTCAAAATAACCTAACATATGCCACGTCGGCAACAAATTCACACAAACACGTGGCACGTGAAGCGTTTAGTGTTTAAAATATAATGTTTGTTTGACAACGAGCAACTCCTATTTGAAGCAATATAAAATAAGTCTTCATTTTTTATGTCATTTTACACTTTATATTTACACCTACCAGACCTTTTACCAAACACTTTTATAAAACAAAGTCTCCGTTAATCACAGCGATTAATCATTTCACTTTTTTTTAATCAACAAAACCTAAAACATGCCACGTCAGCAACAAATTCACACACACACTAGTATGTGAAACAATAACCAGCTCACGCGTGGCACGTGGACCTTTTAGCTTTTAAAATATAATGCTTGTTTGTCAATGAGCCACTCCTAAGTGTGTGTTTGGTAGCAATTAGCATATAACGTTATTGGTTATATGCTTGTTTGGAATGATCAGCAGTTAGCATTTATGAAGAAAAAAAACGCTATATGCTCATTGAAACAACATTTTAAGAGCGGTGGAATTAAAGAATTACTTAAATACCCCCGTGCAACTTTTTATAAAGAGTTTAGAGTTAATTGCATTTTTGGTCCTCATGATATGGCCAAATTGCATATTTGGTCCCTAAAACTTTGAAAGTGCACTGTACGTCCTCAATTTGAAGTTTTCGTTGCATTTTTGGTCCTTGTGGTATAACCAAATTGCAGACTTGGTCATGTGGTATGGCCAAATGCAACGAAAACTTCAAAATAGGGACGTCCAGTGCACTTTCAAAGTTTTAGGGACCAAATCTGCAATTTGGCCATACCGGGACCAAAAATGCAACTCAAGAGTTTATATTTGAATATATATGCCCTTTTACGTCATTTTACACATTATTATTACAATTACAGCTACCCTACCAAACACTTTTATAAAATAAACTACCACTACTAACTGCTACTGCTAATTTTGACAAACTCACCCTAAAAAACACTACTAAAATAAGTTTTCTATTTTTACGTCATTTTACACTTTATAATTAAACAACTTTGGGCCTGTTTGGCAGGGGCTTTTTGGAAGAGCTATTAGCTTTTTGTTACAAAATAATCTCTTATAAACTAAGTAGCTTCGTTTGGATGCATTACCTACAAGCTTTTATTTCAAATAAATAACTCCAAAATGAAAAGCTGATTCATAAAGCTTTTTAAATGCCTATGAACTGTTAAAACTTTAAATTACTAATATACCCTCCAAACATTTATTTACAATTATATATTTGTCCTTTTATGTCATTTTACATATAATAATTGCATTTAACAGCTAATTTACCAAACACTGTTATTAAAAAAAAAATACAGCTTGTGCAGTTTACAGCTTACAGCTTATAGCTTGCAACTTACGGCTAGTTTTGCCAAACATACCCTTTATAATTACACCTATTAGACATTTTACCAAACGCTTTTATAAAACAAATTCTCCATTAAGATTCTAATCATACATACCGATTAAATTTTAACCAAAATATCCTAAAAACATGCCACGTCAGCAACAAATCCACACACACTAGTACGTGTAAAAAAACTACCTACCTCGGGTGTAGCACGTGGATAATGAATACCAGCAGAAACAAGCATGCGGCGTTGACCGTCGATTATCAACGCACGGTGATCGTAACTCACATTAAACGGCTTGAAATACGCGCCGTTGACCACGCTCACGGTCAACGCTATGATAATCAACAGCCATTTCTTAAGCTTATTTAAATTGTGCATGTTAAATTATTTTTGTATAGGGATTAGGGATAAATGATCACTAGTTGTTAATTTATGTAAGTGTGTGTGTTGATGAGTTGTCGTCAGTAACAAAGTGAAGTGATCTAAACTTAGAAGTAAAGAAAGTATCGGTACTTGATGACGTGGACATGTTATTATATTGTGATCTTATCGGTGATGTGTTTAGATATTTTCTTTTTAGTTTTGGGATCAAATATTTTGTTGATATTTTTGTGATGGGAATGTTGTTTCATTTTGGGAAAAAGAGTATTTGTATCGAATATTCGGCGACCATAAGTTAAGGGCGGCAATCGAGTCGTGTTTGTTTTGACGTATTCGGGTTCGCGCGTTAACGGGTTGGTATAACCTCTACCCAAATATAACTCATTTATTAATTATGTCAAGAAACTCAACCCTAACCCAGACCTGCATAACACGTGTAATCAGTTTATGACTCGTTTAACCTGTTTAACTTAAAAGATTAGTTATGAAAATTGATATCCAAAAAGCTTATGATACAGTCAATTGGAAGTTTTTAGAAGCTGTTCTTAAAGGTTTTGGTTTTCATGAAAGGATGGTGAATTGGATTATTAAATGTGTAGCTACTTCTTCATTTTCTATATGTGTGAATGGTGAAAGCTGTGGTTTTTTTTAAAGGAGGTAGAGGATTGAGACAGGGTGATCCCATGTCTCCATATTTATTTACTCTTGTAATGGAGATTTTGTCTATCATTGTTCACAATAAAGTGGAGAGTAGCAACTCTTTTCAGTTTCACTATGGATGCAAAAAGTTGAAGATGACTCATGTATGCTTTGCTGATGATCTTCTCATGTTTAGTCATGGTGATGTAGAGTCAGTTAGAGTCCTTAAGGAAGCAATTAATGAGTTTGGTGGTATGTCTAGTTTGTTGCCCAATTATGCAAAAAGTACTATTATATTTGCTGGGAGGTTACAGTTGCCCATGAAGGATGATGATAAGAAGCTGATTCTGGAGGAGGTTCCATTTAAAGTAGAGAAGCTTCCAGTGAGATATCTTGGTGTTCCCTTGTCCTCTAAAAGATTGGGTATAAAGGAATGTAAGGTTTTAATTGACAAGATCAAAAGTAAAGTTCTTAACTGGAAAAATAGATGCTTGTCATATGCTGGGAGGTTACAGTTGATTACTTCTATCTTAGAATCTATTCATGTATACTGGGATTTTGTATTCCTTCTGCCTCAAACAGTAATTGATGATATTAATAAGGTCCTTAAAGGTTTTCTTTGGAATCAAGGGGAATTGTCTAAAGGGAAGGCTAAAGTGGCTTGGAAAAACATATGTAAGCCTAAGTGTCAAGGTGGTTTAGGCCTGAAAGATCTTGGCATTTGGAACAAGGCAATGATTATTAAACATATTTGGCATGTGGCTACTGATAAGGAAACTCTTTGGGTCAAATGGATTAATACTGAAAAGCTTAAAGGAAAGAGTATATGGGATGTTAATGAAGAGGTTACAGACAGTTGGGGTTGGAAAAACATATTAAGAATGAGAGATGAGGCAAGGAAGTTTATGGTTATGAAAGTGGGTGATGGGTCTAGAGCTTCAGTGGTTTATGACAATTGGTGTTCTTCAATCCTTCATTACTAACAGGGATTTGTATAATGCTAGATTGAATGCTAATATTGTGATAAAAGATATAGTTGTTAATGGTATATGCAAATGGCCCAATGAATGGATTTCTAAATATCCAATCTTATCTCAAATCCAAAGTGTTAACATTAATGATAGAGTGAGGGATCTGATGGTGTGGAGAAACAGAAAGGGTAAAGAGGGGAGATTTAGTGTGAATCAAGTTTACTGTGATCTTATGGAAGCAGTTGAGAATGTCTTGTGGTGTAAAATGGTGTGGTTCTCTCAAAATATCCCTAAGCTTGCATTTATACTGTGGTTGGATATTCAAAACAAGTTAACTACTCAAGATAAAATTAGAAGATGGGGGTCATATGATATGATGGTTTGTACTCTATGTCACTCAGATACTGATTCACATCAACATTTGTTTTTTAAATGCAAATATGCTGAGCTATTTTGGATAAAAGTCAAGCAGAAATTGGGTTTACAGTGTGCTGTTATGGAATGGGACAATATGGTTAAATGGTTCTCTGATATGTATAATGGTGATTCTATTGGAAGTGTCATAAGGAGGATTGGATTTGCTGCAAGTGTTTATTATATATGGCAAGAAAGAAATTGGAGGTTGTTTAAGGGTCTGCAAAGAAGTATTGATGAGTTGTTTGAGCAATTTTATGAAACTGTCAGAATGAGACTGCTAAGTCTGAAAGTTAAACCATCAAAGGGTGTTCTTCAAGCTCAAAAAGATTGGGATAAAAGGTTGGATATAGTTGGTAATAAAAGGAATCACATGAATAATAGAGTGAGGATTAGAGGTGGAAATGCAGATGGCTAGTAATTTGGGGCAATTTAACTTCTGGAAGACTTTATCTATTTTGTGGATCTTAGTTGGAGGTAACAAATTAGATTTTAGTGATTCCAGTGGTTAGATTTGCTACCATAAGGTAGTTTCCTGCATATGATATGGGTATTTTTAGAGACATCTATAAAAAATGGTTATCTCTATATATGGTATGTTCAAAGGTATCATGCTAAGTTCGATATAATTCTTGGATAAGCGAGATGAGTTTGATATGGTCTCGCTATTTAGAAATGAAGTGTTTGCTTCTCTTCGAATCTTAAAGGTTTTAACCTTCTCTTGCTTCATGCATTTGTAATTCTGAATGAGGTGTGATCACTAAGGATGATGGCTCTGTATCTTGGGATTCATATAGGTTATAGATGTTGTTTGGTCCTTATATCTCTTTATAGGCCCCTGTGAGGTAATTCAGAGGTATTTGGATCAAAAACATATATGATCTATTTTGAATTTCATAAAGTGAGTTCCCATCTGTGGTGGGTGTGAGTGATCAGGTGTGGTGATGCATGTTTCTAGGAATTGTGAGGAGTGAAAGATGAACCTACATGGTCCTAGATATGCATTGCTAAAGGAGGTAATGGTTGGTACTCACTGCAAGGTGTGTGTTCCCATGTGTGTGAAGCCATTGTAGTAAATGGAAATATAGCTCACATGGTATAGCCCTTGCAGTGGAGAGGATATGGTTCCTAGTGAAGCCACTAATCTATCTTGTCATGGTTATTGTGGTGGCAGGATGAATGATCATGATGGATAGATAAGGTGGAAATGTAGCTAGATGGTTAATGGTGCTATAAAAAGTGAATATTGGTTGATGCGTCTTATTCAAAACCGATGCTAGTTGATCAAAGAATGGAATTTGAAGTATCAAGTGCGATAAAGTTGCTATGTTTGATCTTGATTGTACTAGTTCTTGTATTTCAGTTTGCTTGTTATGTTCAAAAGGAGTTATAGGCATGTCTATAGCTTCTTAGTTGAATGTTTGTTTGTGATTATTAATATATATTCACCTTTTGCGCAAAAAAAAATAAAAAATAAAAAATAAAAAATGTTTAACTAAATAGGTCAAACAGTGAATAAAGTTGGTGGTCTGTTATTTTAACTAATTAAATGAAAAGTGATATAAGGATCTACAATATAATAAAAGAAACATACAAATAACTATACGACAATTTTCAGAGTTATAATTGTCAATTACTATGATGTTTTAGGTATAATCGTAATTCACTCATATTAAGTACATAAAAAAATATATTTAATCCACATCCAACATAAAAAAAAACTAGGTTATATTTTTTATTTTTTGAGTCTTGTATACTTAAACGGGTTCACGGGTTGACCTGTTTAGTATTTACTCAACCCAAACACAACCCGTTTATTAAATAAGTTAGACGGGTTAACCTGTTTTTGACCCAAACTTGTTTATCCTCAGCCCAAACCCGTTTAACTTCGTATCGTGTTCGTGTCGAGAATTGCCGCCCCTACCATGAGTGTACCGGCTAACTATTTCTTTTTTATTTTGAAGCTTTTTGGCTTAATTAAACTTCTTATGACATACTAATAAATTTATATAATTTTATTATGACATAATAAATTTATATAAGTCGAAAAGTTTCAGAAAAAATTATAAAGAATGAGCTTATGAAACATAAGTTCAAAATAAATCAGCCATAAGCCAGCTATATAAACCTAAAGAAACACCATGTTAGAAAGTGAATGTTTATAGTTTTGGAGCATAATAGATCGTGGATCGAAAACTCGGACCCATCAGACCGGACCATACATATTTCGGTCTGGTCTTCGATCCACTATTTTTTTCATATTCGATCATCGGTCTGGTCTGGCCCGGTTCAATTTTACACACAACCGACCATTATGGTATTTTGGACTGGACCTAACTGACTAACCAGACTGGACCGACCCAGACCTGGACAAAATATTCCAGCCCCGTCCTCGATCCGATGTTTTGGGCCATATAAGTTTTCAGCCACGTCCAGTTTGGTCGGTTCGATCTGAGTTTGCTCGGGCTAGTCCGGTTTTCGAACCGTACTCAGCCTCACGTGCAAACACGTATAGTTAAAAAATTGTAAATATAAAAGGTTCGTCGTAACATAAGTTTTAGTACGTATAAAGTAATTCTGTAACACAAAATAGAAAATTTCTCACTGGTACTATGGTGTCATACGTGCATCCCAAAATAACAAATACAAACACATAATAATAAGAAAATACACATAATGCATCTCATAAAGATGACACGATGACTTATAAAACACATAAAGGTATGATATGATGATTCTCAGTTAGCTATTATTTTAGCCCCAAAATGTTTACTGTACAATTTAAAGTTTCACTTCAATTGTTTTTTTAATAATAAAAATCTTGTTTATACGAAGATTTAAGATCATTTGAAGACAAAAACTTCTTTAAATACCAAAGGATCAATCTCCATCATTCATTTTTATTAGATTAAATGGATGAGATTAATCTCAACAATTAAAAAAAACTTTCATTTTTTTTCCTTCAAATATAAACATCTTTCAAACCGTTAATCGTCAAGCGAAAAACAATATACCACTACGACGAACATTTAATTATCTTTCTATAGATAAGCACTTTGATATACTTTCGAAATAAAAATCGTGTTTTTCACTTTTTTTTAAAGTTTTTTTACGTTACTTAAATTTGCATGAAAAAATCATATATGATTTAACACTAATTTGAATACCACATGTGATATTAGTGTTAAATCATATATGATATGTGATTTATCTTATATGATTAACACTAGTAACACTAATATCAATGTGATTTTCAAAAAATTAGTGTTAAATCATATATGATATTTCATGCAAGTTCCAATTTTGAAGTAAAACGAAAAAAAATAGACTAAAAAAGGTGAAAAAAATGATTTTTTTTTTCTTTTTACGAAAGTATATCAAAGTGCCCGTCTATATAAAGATAACTAAATGCTCGTCGCGATGGTGTAATTATTTTTCTTTAACGATTAACGGTTTAAGAGATATTTAAATTATAAAAATAGGTGAAATAATAAAATGCATTTAATTTTAGCCATTGATTTATTTTTAAATGGATGGGGGAGATGTGTCCCTTGATATGTAATAAAAGTTTGGTATGTAAAATAACTCTCCCCGTATATGAATACCATGCTTATGATAGAACACAATTTAATGACTTATGTAAAGGAATTCACAACTTACAAAATTGATAAAGTTAATTAAAATGTTCATAACCAGCTATTGGTTGTAAGACCGGATGTAATGGACATCGAACTCACCACTTTCACGTCACTATTTAACACATCACCAAACTACTGTCGCAGTGATATCCACCAAACTAAACACAAAAATACCCCACTTTATATAAATATACCGAACAGTATACCCAAAAGAACAAGAGTGCAAACCGTTCAGTGGTTTCTGTAAGTATGTTTGTAAAGAATGGGACTCTTTAATTTCTGACCAGAATTTAGTTAAAACACATTATACTTTATCTAGTACCAACAACATTAACTATAAACATCATCGACTTATTTACGGAAAAGAAAACAATCTCAAAATCTGTCCACTTTCTGATGTGATGTTTGATAAATCTGTTAATATTGAGGTAGTGTTGGATAACCCGTTGCAACGACCTCAACCGCCACCGATTAGGATAGTTGGGTCGTGTAATGGATTATTATGCATTTTAGCTGAGGATGATAATACTCTGTTTATTTGCAACCCAAGTTGTAGAAGAACCCGTATTTTGCCTTCTTCTAAACAAGGGGCCGGTTTGTATGGTTTTGGGTATGATGAGACGACTCTTGATTACAAGGTGGTTAAAATAATATGGCGACCTTCGCGCTGGGATACTATGATATATTCGTTAAAAGCTGGAAGTTGGAAGGAAATTGCTTGTTTTCCTTGTCTTGAACCCTTCAATGATGCTAAGTTTTTAAATGGAGCTCTTTATTGGGCGACTGGTGATGGCTGGTCGCGGGATATAGTTTCTCTTGATTTGGGGAAGGAAACTTATGGTTATGTTTTGAATCCGCCCTACAATAAAGGTAGAAAGACATTGACTTTGGGGGTTTTCGGAGAATGGTTGTGTGTTCTTTGTAATTATCATGAAAGTCGTGTGGGGGATGTATGGGTGATGAAGGATTCTTGGACTAAATTGCTTTCCATCTCGCATCCGAATGATCGATTTTGGGATCCTTCGTATATGCAGTTTCATGCTCTTTTGGGTATTTCAAATGACGAAAAGCTGCTGTTGTTGCAACTGGGGACCAAGTTGGTTGTCTATGATTGTGAAAATGGCTCTTACTCACAGATACAAAACTTCGATGGATTTTGTGACGCGTATATTATTGTTGAGAGTTTGATTTGGCCAGACTTTGCTGATAAGAGTGGTCATGAAAATTAAGGTAAATTTTTCTCTTTTAACTTTGTTTCACTTTCGGGTTAGTTGTAATTAACCATAACTTGTTTGGAATTTGTGTAAATAATTGCAATGTTACATGGAGACATCTATCATTGAACCAAACAATTACTTCGGCGCTAATAAAGTATTGTTAACGTTTTGTAATGATTGCATTACTAGTTTGAAAATTTGTGAAAAAATGTGAATTGGGGGGAGTAACATGTGAGTGCTAATGAATATGAACATGTGGATCAGTAGGCTAAAAAGGTTGTTATGCTACTGAAGTTGTCACATATGCTGATATCAGAACATGTACTACATCGATAAGTTTGATGTGATAATTTGCACTTGTCATTGATCGAGTAAGAGTAAATGTAAGGCGTCTGTATGTATGTCTTGTGCTGACAGGTAAACAATATGGATAACCAAATTCCTTTTCGAAACCTTTAAACCTCTGATCTACTGTAGATATAGAAATTTTTACCATATCTATATCATTGTAACTCACACACACTGAATTTTTGTTCTTTCAGGAAAGGGTAAATTCTCCAGTGTCTTCTACATTTATGGATGAAGAAATTTCAATTGAAGAACGCTCGTTGAACTTTAATCAAATCCTAATAGCTTTAACAAATGAAAGACTTCTACTCGTATGCTTTTATTAACATCAGTTAGATCTATGTTACTACCCTTCCAGTATTTGTTGATGACATTAATCTGTTGAAGAACCAAGTTGTTGTATTTTGATTAACTATGTTCATGGTTGCCACTTAAATTGAGGCAAATGTATCAACCTTTTTTGTTCAACGTATTGTGAAGGTCTTTGTGTGCTATGACATGTTAAAATTTCACTTTTTTGACCACTGAATGTGTCTGAGTTTTGATGCTCTAGAGCAGTCATGTTATAGCAAACAAGTCAGCTCCGCCTTACTAACTTTTAAATGAGATTACTTTCAAACATGTGATAGAGACATCTATGTTTTTATGTTTAGCGGTTAGCATTACTTAACTCACTGATGTATGGAGGAATCAGTTAGTGGTTCCTTTGTGTATTATAAATGATGGGAAAGTGTTGTTGCAGTTGAGGAGGAAACTGGCTGTGTGTGATTTGCAGAATAGTTCATCCATTGAGATTGAGGAATTTAATGGCTGTCGCGAAGCATGTATTGTTGAGGGTTTGGTTTCACCCCATGCCCCCTTTATGTCAAGCAAATGGATGAGTGGGAGTGGACCAAGTGTAACCATATAAGGGAAACGCTCTAATTTGAAACGATCATAACAAAAGATCGTTTAGACTTGCGGCCTCATTTGATTACAAATACATTTTCAATTAGATTATTAGTGTAAATACATGATATCCTAGAATTTCCCTTAATCGTGCAATATCTTAGTTGTCGCATTGCAGAATTCTCCTTCATTTTGAAATTGTTGTTTTGGTACTACGTGCTAATTTACAATCACCCTGTATAAAAGACACTCTTATTGTAACCTCTTTAAGTATCAAATGGTATTATCTTACTTGTTGTAACTAACCATATCTTGCTAGAATGGGACAAAGTTGTTGTCACTAAGACCATGAGGTATCGTAACATGGAAGCTCGCCAGATCCAACGTGGAAGCCAAAGTGGCGCCGCCACCCTCGTGCCACCATACCCCAACCATCCTTAGCCACTTCCCAAGCCACTTAAGTGACGGACGTGAGAATGGGGAAGAGACAAGTTTTTTTTTTTTTTTTTTAAATCTTTTGTTTAATAAAATGATGGATCCGGGTTGTCGTGTGATTTTAACGTGTTTTGTTTATGAAGGTGACAGATTAAAGGATTTTTTTTCTTGTTGAGTGATGCCGCATTGTTGCATAGGGTAGAAGCTTGAAGTGAAGGATTGGCTTTTTAAAGGGTCACACTATTAATACGGGGTCTACCCCCTTAGACCCAGGCGTGGGCCCCTTCCCAAGGTACTTTTGTCCCCTTTGTCTTCCTTCACCACGTGGTACAGCGGTTGTGGGTCCCCCACATGCAATTTTTTTTAAATTTAATTGTGTAATGTTTTATATGTATAGTGTTTTTAATTGTGTAGTGTTTTATATGGTATTTATTTTACATTACTTTTATAAACTTTTTTATAAATTTTTTTATAAACTTTTATAAACTTTTTTATAAACTTTTTTTATAAACTTTTTTAATAAACTTTTTTTATGAACTTTTAATAAACTTTTTTTATAAACTTTTTTTATAAACTTTTTTAATAAACTTTTTTTATAAACTTTTTTTATAAAATATTTATAAAAAAAGTTTATAAAATATTTATAAAAAGTAACGTAAAATAAATACCATATAAAAACACTACATAATTAAAAACACTATACATATAAAAACACTACACAAATAAATACACTATACATATACCTAAACACTACACAATTAAATTAAAAAAAATATATATATATTGCATGTGAGGGACCCACAGCCGTTGTACCACGTGGTGAAGGAGGACAAAGGGGACAAAAGTACTTGGGAGGGCCCACGGCTCCTATGGTAGACCCTGAATAAATAAAATTATAATGGCCGTATAAATAACTACACCCTTTTTAAATTGTTATTTATGATTTGTCAAAGCTTTTTTTCTTTCTTTTTTTTTTCTTTTTTTTTTTCATGTAGTATAAATAAATATTTAAAAATGGGAAAAAACTATAGCTTGTCAAATCTCTGGCTTTTTTCGCAATGCTTTAGCTTTCCTCATGTCCTCACCTTCTATAAAATATAATGTAATTTTATAAAATTTAGTTTGTTATAAAAAAAAATAGAAAAGAAAATAAAATAGTGGGTGGGGCCTAAATGACATGTTATGAGTAAGTGGGGCCTAATTAGTCACCCAAATTAGATGAAGACAAGAAGAAAATGGCTAAAGTTCCTTATGCATCTGCAGTTGGTAGCCTCATGTATGCAATGGTATGCACAAGACCGTACATAGCTCACTATGTCGGGTTGTTAGTCGTTTATGTCCAATCCGGGAGAGAACATTGGGAAGCGAGTTAAATGGTCATTGAGATACTTGAAGGAACTTCAAAGATGACATTACATTTTAAGGGGAAAGATATCATTACGAGGGGTTATGCGACTGAGATCTTGGTGGTTGTAAAGATTCATACAAAAGCACCACGGTATGTCTTTACTGATGGGAGGCACCGCGGTGAGTTGGATGTCTAAACTCCGTAAAGTGTTGCCCTTTCAACCACGTAGCGAGTATATGGCGATTCTCAAGCAAGCAAAGAGCTTATATGGTTGAAGAACTTTCTTGAAGAACTTGGCAAAGAACAAGGCGATTGTACCTTTGTTTTGTGATAATCAAAGTGCAATACATCTTGAAAAGAATCATCTTCCATTCAAGACAAAGCACATACTGGTGAGATATCAATTCATCAGAGAAAAAATTAATGATGGCACTCTGAAGTTGAAGAAGATCAAAGGAACGGAGAACTCAGCTGATATGCTAACTAAGGTTGTTACCATAGAGAAGTTGAAGCTTTGCATAGCTTCAACTGGCCTTCAGGTTAATTGAAGAGAAGGCAACGGTAACTAGGATGGAGCTAAGATCAAAAGTTCTTGTTTTACAGAAATACAGAGAAACACAGTTGAAGCACAGGTGAAGATTGTTTCGTAGCTTCAAGTGGGAGATTGTTGAGTTAGGTGAAGCCACTCACACATAGTGGCAGAAAAAAGAAGCCACTTAACAATTAGTGGTAGGAAAAAAAAACCCACTGAAGATGAATAATTTAGTAGTGGTAGATAATGGTCTGATTGTTTATTTGGTCAGTTATCTTTATCATCTCTATATAAAGATGATCACTCTGTATTTGTAAGACACACCAACTGATTACACAACAACAAGAAATAAACACTCCTAGTTACCCACGGTGGACGTAGGTCACATACCGAACCACCTTATATCCTTGTGTTCTTAAATTGTGGCAGTTAATTGTTTGAATGTGTCGTGTCCGATCCTAACAGTTAAGAGCATGAACAAGTGAAGCAAACACTGTCTTTTCAGCTGAGAACATGAACAAATCAACAAAATAATATACAGATTAATAATTTGCATATGATGATCATGCTATGGTGATTTACAGTAAAGATTTCATCCTTAAGACCAAGTAAAATCTGCAAGTTGGAACTAATAAGCATCAATGATCCTATAGCTGACTTACTGTCACAGATGCTAAAACATACACGCAATATAACGTAAAGAAAACCCAACCTCACTGCGCCTATAAGTCTAGAATTACCCTTAGAAATATACAATGCCAAGACCCCACTAAAGCAACAACATATGGATGTCCTTATAATCTATGCAGGCAACTGTGATTCATGGATGTATTGTCATTTGTCAGTTCATCGATATAACAATATCTGATCGGTATAAACCTTTTACCGTTTCTACTGAAATTGTGTATACCCGCATCAACAATGATCTCACTCATGACTCATCAGTCTAAAAGACAAGCATCTGCATCAATCACACTGAAGCAACAATCAATATCTGCTAATCCATACAAGCAATTAGGTGTGCAATGGTCCAAAACGGACCGGACTGAGACCCAACCTAAACCGAAAACTTAATAATATTCGAACACAAAACCAGAGTCTTTAGTATCAGCTCCATTACTGGTTTTTAATCACCTAAGTTTAACTACTGGCTAGCAATTCAAGTTTAGCTAATTGCGTAAAAAATTCTCTTTCGAATAAAAGGAAAAAATTCATTCAACAAAATCGGTTTTAGGCGAACAAGGCAAAAAAAAACCCGAGAACTGGACGTAGATAACCATTAACCGGTCTTGGTCTGTTTGATTTCGATTTGCAGAGTGTTGCACAAGCCTATCCTAAAAAAAGTTCATTCCTAGGGTGTTTGGTATTGCTTACGCAGGTTAAGTTTATGTGCTTACTTACTCTAAAAACTAGCAATTTCTATCCAGCCACTAAATAATCTGCGTATCTGCATTCAAAAGACCAGCAGATAAGCAACTGAATACCCAAACACCAGTTTTTTCCTACATCTAATCAATATCTTTCGGTTTGTTTGCAATTTAAACAGTTCAAACATAGTGTCACAGTCTACTACAACCAATCGGTTTGTTGATTAATTGGACTTGCTCTAGGGAGTTTTATATGCAGTATAGATGATTCTGACCAACTGAATGTGTCTAAGCTTTGATGCTCCAGAGCAGTCATGTTTCAGCAAACGAGTCGACTCCACCTTAAAAACTTTTAAAAGAGATTAATTTCAAACATGTGACAGAGGCATCTATGTTTTTATGTTTAGCGGTTAGCATTACTTAACTCACTGATGTATGGAGGAATCAGTTAGTGGTTCCTTTGTGTATTATAAATGGGGAAAATTCTAAGAATGCATTTTTCGCTCAAGGTGTCATCACTTTTTAAGAAAAAGTTTGGGTATTTCAAAATAAACTTTGAGACTTGCGACTTTTCTACTTTTCATATAAGCGACAAGTGTCCTTGAAGTTTGTGTACCCAATCATTTTTTTCGACTTTTCTGACTATGATTTTCAATGAATCGAATCTAAGCGACCGCTTTTAGAATCTAGCGAAATTTGGTTTTGTCCTTTAGTTAAAAAGAGTCAAAGATACAAAATATTTTTTATACATTTAGTTCTTTCCCGAGGTTGAGCGACTTAAGCGTAAAACATAAGCGACTATTTTACTCAGTACATTAACGATTATCTAAAATCTTGTTTCAAAAGTAGTTTTACAACTTTTTTAAAATTTTACCTTGTTTTCAAATTTTAACCCAAATACAAACACACACAACCAACACTACTACGGAAAAAACACAATTGAAAATTGTGAAATCCTAAATCAATCCCTAATTATTCAAGAAATTAAACTCGAAAATGGTGACATTCCCAAATATTTTGATGCTAAGGTAGCTGTTGGTTCAAGGTACACTTGTTTTCGGAAATTAAGTCTAAATTGTCAAGGAATCCGGATCGAATGAAATTTGTCAGAGCAACTGCTTTTGGGCCATGGTTAGATATTCGACCTAGGTAAAGGCAATCATATTGTTAATTTCGCTTTACAACACACAGGTAATTATCGACAAACTTCTTGATTCTTGTCCCCATTTTATACAAAATTGGGAACAATGTATTGAAATTCGGTCGGAAGCAGTTTCTATTGATGGTGGATTTCGTTTTGGTCGCTTGCCTCCCATGTACAAATTGATCAAGTCCTTTTGCTTTGCGTGTCTTTCCGAAAACAATTAATAAGAAAGGTAATCGAAAAGGCAATGACCTTTAGATTTGTTTGGGAATGACACGGAATTTTCAAAGTTATCGGTGAGGATCTTTGTAAGGGTATGTCTTTTGCTAGTCGGCGAGATCGTGTTCATAGGTCGTGGACCTTGGTACATTGTTGATGATCATTTGTTGCAATTAGTTGAGGATTTTGGGGCATGGAATGCATATCCTTGGGGAGAGTTCTTGTGGACCCGTTTTTACAAAAATTTAGCCAATTTGGTACCCCGACATTACAATGCTCACTGCAAAGAGAAATTGCAAGAAAACCCTTCTACAATTGCAACATATAATATTTCTGGCTTTTTCTTGGCTTTTAAGGTTAGATGTGTATACATTTATGAACATATCAGTTTTTGTTTACTAGCAGTTCATACAATGCATTTATAATTTTCGTTTATTTTAGATATGGATTCTTGAGAGTTATCCCACTAGCAGTTCATGGTGGAACAAAGACCCATCAAAGATACCACGTTGTTTTTGTTGGTCAAAGGGTAAAACATTTGCCAAACGCCATTATGCCCAACTTTTTGGTCTGTAAGCATTTCCATTTGTTTGTATTTGTCAAATAAGT
>CM040242.1:278617988-278678637 GCA_022545495.1 Chrysanthemum lavandulifolium | reverse complement strand
TTGTAGCTAATCTTGCATCTAAATTACCAATCTGACATTACTGATGTTACATCCGCTAATTGTCATTTCTCAAAGGTGATTGAACAATTTATTTAACTAGATGCAGATTCAAAAGGAGTAGAACACGAAAAAGATCAAACTTGTGCTTCGGGAAAATGTGTCCGACAACATATCCGTGAGAACCACCTGATAATTGTCCATCGGTTAACAATGCAACTTCCTGAAAAATATAACAAAGTTTTAGCTCACAAATAACCAATTTACCTGATTAAACAGCTCTTAAGAACACAACATGTTGGTAAACAGTAGTAAATTACTGTAATTACTTTTTTCTTCAGTGGATATGACTTATAAGTAGCTAGTAGCTTATGTTTAATCTATACTACTATATAAAGTTTTTAGAAAATTCTAAATATAGAAGTCTTAAAATTTTTAAGACCAAAAACATTTATAATAAAAGTAACCCACTACACTTGTGGCCAAGAGTACACTTAATATATTATATGGTATAATACAATAACGCATAAATAATCTTATCTTATATTTCTTTTTTAAAACACCAACTAAATATAGTTTACAAATCATTAAGCGGATCATAGAAACCAATCTTTTATTTAGTCAGAATTTCTAACACCGCCTCTTTCGACCACACAACGGACCACCATTTACCTTCACAACTTAGCAATATAGACACCACTAGATAGTGCTAAAACCGCTATTTTAAAACACCTTATATTTTTAACGATATATAATATTACACGTCCTAAACAAATAGCTATATCATTGACCATCGTTTTTGTATCGTCGTTGCATCATGATGCAAGTCTGCCATTTTTAAAGCAACACTATGATGTAAAGCTGTTCAATTAAGTTATTGCCATGTGTTAAGTTAGCATCATGAAAAACATATAATCGCGTAGGCACCCTCCTACAAAATATTTTTATTATGTTACTAAATGCGTAAGTAAGAAAGCAAATTAATTTTCAATTAATAACCTCTGTTGGAAATTCTTTTTTTTTTCCTTCTTTGAAAGTAATGCATTGAAAAAGCCTTCCTATCGCCAAAAAATATAATCACACGGGTACCCGCCGCCGCAACGCGCGGGTATCCGGCTAGTAACTTAAAGTTTCTTAAAAATCAACTATTCAAAAGACCATAAAAGATAAAATTCAATTCGGTTGACAATCCCACATCGATCTTTGTAGGAAAGCTGCAAGGAAAGATGTTATTATAAATATGGAGGGAAAGGTAGTATTCGCTGTAGGGAAGTTCAAAGTTTGAAAAAATCAAGGAGTCTTATGAACGTGCGTTATAATTTTGTAACTCGGGCTCATATGCGCCAATTGGTTTATTTAAATTTTTTTCAAACCCAACAATTTTACAAGAAAAACTTGTGGTTCTATGATCCTTGAAATAGTTGTTGCTACTTTTTGACTTCTAGGACAATGTTATAGACACGTCTTATGTAGAATTCAAAATCAACTAAGGATACAATCATAATTCATAACCATTGTTCAATGATCTTCGATTTCAAAAGAAAATTGAAAGTTTGAAGTGCATGTTAAATCCTCCAACATATATTTTGTCTCGAAAAGCAAAAAACCGATTCTCATGCATGTCACATTCCAACGTCATACACAAGCTTGGTTGCGTCGCGAGATTAAAAGCCAAGTATTTTAATACTAAAAACTCTGTTCGAGTAGCTTGAGCTCGACTCGCTTTAATCAAGTCAATTTCAAGTATTTTGTCAATCAAATCTCCTGTAGTTCAAGGTGTGTGGTGTGAGAAACTTAACCTGTGCTCAAGTTTTGTCTAGCATAAAGCACTTCAAAGTTAGCCGAAAGGAAATATAGTAACATACTAACAATCTAACATGTCTCATTTATGTCAATATATTTGATCACTTCTATTAAACTATTTATTATGTAATGCACGTGGTTATTTTTTTTAACCTTTTCCATCGTCAATATTTAGTATTCATCATACTTTATACTGATAAATAAAGAGACATTGGCTATGTTTGGCGATACGTAACAGTAGCAATAAGTAGTAAGTAGTAAGCGTAGCAGTAAGTTGTAGTTGTTTGTTTAAAAAACGTGTTGGGTAATGTAGCTGTAGCAGTAATTATAAATTGTAAAATTACAAAAAAGTCATATACATATTAAAATAAAATAAATGATTAAACAAATGAGGGTATATATGTAATTTCATAAACTAAACGCTTGGAGCAACTGTGGAATGCTTAATCAAGAATCATTTAGATTGGAGCGGTAAGACAATATTCTAACGCTTGTTGAAGTGTTGCCAAACAAGGTTTTCATCTATAATGCTTACCGCTTGTCGTTTGTCGCTCCTAAACGCTTCCAAATGCTTGTTGCCAAACACACCCATTGGGTCTTTTACGATTAAAGTTACCCATCATCTACAAGAAAAGTCGAGGGAGTTGATAGCAATACAATATCGGAAGGCTTAAAGCAGCCCCCTAGTTGTGTCTATATAAATATTCGTTGCCTTTAGCTTGCTATAATATATAACAAGCCCCTGTCTTTATTTCATTCAGAATATAAATATTTTTCAAGGTTAGCATATGTCAATGTTTAAGCAAAGAAAATATAACAATGTTTATAGATTACGGTAGAAATTATATATATAATAGTTTGATGAAGTTGATAGCAAGTGAGTGAAATAATTTAAAGATGATGCATGGCTATCAAACATACCTACATGATATCTATCTACTTGTGAGTTTATGTTTCAGGTTATTGCATCATATGATTTACAGTACTTTGTCCCACATAGATAGAAAATAAAAGTGATCAAGTCTTTATAAGTCTTAGATGTGTTTAAAAATTTTATTAACTTGAGAAAAAGCACTAACAAAAAACTACCAAAACTTTGGTTGTGCTTGTTCTTAATTTATTTTTTTGGAATTTTCCATTTTGCTCATCAATTGATGATTTTCAGTTTCCATTTTTCTCTTTATTTTTAAATTTCTTATTTTTAAGTCAATTTGTCTTAGATGTAAAAGATTTTGACCTTTTCTGTTTTGTTATATATGTTGTTATTTTGATATTAGTTTGCAAATGAAACATTTTTTAAAATAGGAGTTTTAAGATCTATAAGTTTGCGACATTTTTATACACCCAAACACTATCATGTTGTAATATATTTCACTATCATCGAGTCTCTCATCATAACCAAAATTTAATAAGTGATAAAATTGGTGTTTATTGAATATTTTTACTTGTGTGTCGAAAAGGTGGATCCGATGAAATATATACGTGGGTAATTTTCTCATATCAAACCACGTGTACATCTTTCCGAAGCTAGTCTTTTGGTAATTTTGCTAAAATAATTTGTAAATATCAATTCTAAAAATTTGTTAGAATTTGGGGAGATGCCAAGAAATCCTGAAATATTGAAAATTGGGTTGACCATCCCACATCGAGTTTTGAAGGAAATTTGCAAAAAAGATGTTACTATAAATAGGGAGGGAAAGGTACCTTTTACAAGTAGGGGAGTTCAAATTTAGAAAAAGAAATAGTGTCGTAAGAGTTTGAGTTATAACTTCTTAACTTGGGCTAATATGTGACTATTGGTTATTTAAACTTTTTACAAACCAACAATTTTATTAAAAAAAAAAAGGAAAATGATAAAAAAATGCATCGAGCTTGATATTTTTTATGATTGTGTGTAGCCAACTATTTTTTTCTTATTGTGTGTAGTGAACTTTCAAAATTCGCTTATTGTGTGTATTTTGTGACCATTTTACCCTTGAAATTTTCAAATTTCGAAGGGTAAAATGGTCATTTTACTTGGCAGAATAGTCACAAGATACACATAATGATTAAAATTTGAAAGTTCAGTACATACAATAAGAAAAAAAATAGTTAGCTACACACAATCATATAAAGTGTCAAGTTCGATGCATTTTTTTGACATTTGACCAAAAAAAAAACTTGTGGTTATATTATCCTTGAGTTGTACTTGTTAAGCTGTAAGGTTACTGATGTTGCTGGTTTATGGGGATCCAAAAATATATAGGAGATATAATGTTAAACATTAGGTGGTTTAGGTTTATGTATTTATAATCCAAGACACCTTTGAGATATAATGTCCAAAACTCACACTTTATGTTAAGTTATGGGTTCTTAACACTTATAAATCCATATATCTAACTTAAGTATGATAGATGGGCTAGTTGATCCATAATCCACGGTCTAATAAAACTTAACATTATTGTGAGGTTTAGGGGTGAGAAAATAAATCGAAAAGACCGAATAAACCGAACCGAACTGAAAACAACCGAGTCGAACTAATAACCAGACCGAATTTTCTAAAACCGAACCGAACCGAACTACTAATTAGGTTTTAATATAAAAAACACTTTTTATGCTTAAAATATTTTTTTCTAAATATCTATGTAATTATTAATTTTTAAAAAATAAACAGTGAAATTCGGGTTATTCGGGTCAACCCAAGAACCGAACCGAATTCAAATTCTTTATTATTTAAAACCCACAACCAAACACTACCCAAGTTTTTGTTCCAATTGGTCCATTGTTCAAAACTGCTATACAAGTTACACTTGTCCACTTAAACAGTCATGGTATCATACTAAGTGACTTACGAATCACCAAGTAACGTTGCCATTACCATTCCTTACCCTCTATAGCTCACAACCAAGCACCCTCAAACACGATGAATGTATGTATCTGGTGCAAAGTTTCTATTTTAATTGGTCCATTGCTCTAAACTGTTATATCTTATAGTTGTCCAAACAATGTGTAAGATTTTTACTACAGTTTGGTAATTAAATTAACAAATTAGGATAGTAACAAACGTGAATCTGCATATATCTGCTGCTAACTATACCTGAATCCTAAACAAAAGAAACAAATAGAATGAGGCCAAGATTGATACCCAATATCTAAAAATAGAATAAAGGCTTGAAATTATACCTGAATCCTAAACCAAATAAACAAATAGAAAGAAAAGCATCTAAAGTCTAAACACACTAATTAAGAGAATATACAGTATGCCTGAAATATATAAGCCTGTATAGTTAAGACCAATTTTCTACAGATCCGGGCCGTAATAAGACATCATTCAGCTACAGATGACCCGAAAACATGACCACTGCAGAAAATAGAACCAAAAAACGCGTACCATTTTTCATGTTGTAGAACTACGCAGACCAGTAAAGTTCTAAGCAATTCAATATGATAAGAAAAATGAACAGTGTCCTGACTTGTATAAAGCAAGTTAGAACCAACTTGGCTCAATCCACTCATAAGGGAAGAGATGACATGTACTTCCAACAGAATCCTTGAAGTGTTCGCCATTGAATGTCTCATACATGCCAATCAACACCAAGACGAAGTGTATGCTGCAATTGTTCCCAAGCTACATTATGGATCAAAACACGTAATTCACTTGCTGAAAATATAACCTCCATACAGTCAGGGAAGTCGGCGATGCTGAGAAACACGCAGCCATAAAACCATGACCTGCTCTTAAGGCAACTTGAATATGTCTAACGCTCAAATTAGTGTAGTTCAAAATTGTAAATGATATCGAATATTATTTCGGATGTGCATAACTTTTTATCACTATACTACTCCATGTTTATTGTCACTAAATAACCATTTTTGAGTTTCGCGTCAATTTTCTCGTAGCGTCAACAAAAAAGATTGCAAAACGAAACATAAAGAATACGTTGATTGGGGTAACAAAGTTCTTCTGTAGAACTTTTGCCATGTTTATTTTATTAGAACTTTTTTTGGTTTAAAACCCACATCGGTCTGAGAGGTGAACTTTTAATACTTATTATACATGGTGCATATGGTTCAAGCAGTTTGAGATAAGTGTTATATTGTTGATTCTAACTTGGTTACTAGTAATATGCATAATCATATTATTAGGTCCCCTTTTAGCGTCAAAAATTGGTACAAGTTCTCAACTTTTTAGTTTTTTGGGTCCGGAGTTTCTCTCCTTAGCCAGGTTCAGCGTGAAAAACTCGGGTAATAGGCCACGATCCCAATAGTTTTTTTTTTTTAATTATTTTTTTTGGGTATAGGATTACCCCGGTAAAGTATATTACTCACAAAAAATGTTTCAAGTACAATGGAATATGGCTAAATGTCATATTAATCTCAAACCGAGGTTTGAACTACCAAAAACCAATGTGACATGAAACATGTAGTTACTAGCCAAAAGCTAACTATAAAAGCATTAGTGCTTTTAACACTCATCTATTACACATCCTTTTGAACGGGTTGGACGTTCTTGATGTAATGGAACCAGAAAAGAAAAGCATTAGTGCGCAGAAAAAATAACAAAAACAGACCATTGATGCATCAAGTCACCTTTAAATTGTGAGGCTGTCACCATGGCTCGAGTCCATCACATTTTGTTACTTTGTTGTTCATATAACATTTTCTCCGGATTATCATAAATATTATATCTTTTTTTGGAATTAAAAATTGGTGATTTGCTATGCAAGCCTGTCATAAAGTTGAGAGAAAACATATTTTGGTGAATTGTGAAATGAAATTGTATTAATGAATTGGTAATTATAAAGTGAGGATATACAACTATTTAAATAGTATACATTGGTGGGAAAGCCCAACTAACAACTATAGCTCAGGACTAACTAACTAGCTATCTTATGCTACATATTTACATTGGATTACACACATTCATGCTTGTATTCAGCAGTATCTTCATCTTGTGTAGAGTGTTTGGCATATCTACTCTGGTTCTGCTAACAGAGTGTTTGGCACAGCTGTTGATCTTTGCTTGTACTGAGTTGCTTGAGCTGCTTGTGATATGCACACCATTATCCCCCCACAAGTTGGCAGTGTGTAGGGATTACACATGCCTAACTTGGACAAACAGTTGTAGTGAAGTGGTTTGCTTAGGCCTTTAGTCAAGATGTCAGCTAGTTGATGTTTTGTGGAGACATAAGTGGGAAGAATTTGACCAGCCTTGACTTTATCTCTAACAAAGTGACAATCAAGTTCAATGTGCTTGGTTCTGGCATGTTGAACAGGGTTAGAGTCTAAGGCAATGCATGATGCATTGTCAACCATCATGAGGATAGGAGTTGGAACATTGATTTGGAGTTCTTTGAGTAGGCATTGCAACCAAGTAACTTCACAAGTGCTATCAGCAAGGGCTCTATATTCTGCTTCTGTAGAAGATCTGGAAACCACATGTTGCTTTTTGGATTGCCAAGAGATTAGACAGGAGCCTAGAAAGATACCATAGCCTGAAACAGATCTTCTGGAGAAAGGACAACTGGCCCAGTCACTATCACAATAAGTGGTGAGGTGTAGGCTATTATTGGTGGGAAATAAAAGTCATTGAACAAGTGATAGCTTGATGTATCTGATGACTCTTGTTAGAGCAGCCATGTGAAGGGAGGTAGGCTTTTGCAAGAACTGACTAAGAGCTTGTGCAACAAAGGCTAATTCAGGTCTGGTGATGGTGAGATAAAGTAATTTGCCAAATAAAGTCCTGTAGAAAGAGGGGTCTGCAAGAGGTTCTCCACCATCCATGGTTAATTTTTCATTAGGATCCAGTGGTGTAGCAGATGGCTTGGTGTCTAAAAGACCAGCATGAGTAACTAGATCAATGGCATATTTTCTTTGAGTCATAGCCAACCCAGTCTTGTTTCTGAGAAACTCAATCCCTAGATAGTAATGAAGAGAGCCAAGGTCTTTGATACTGAACATCTCATCTAATTTGTGTTTGACCTGAAGAATGGTGTCTTTGTCATTGCCAGTTATGAAGAGATCATCCACATAGACCAATATAACAGTGTACTTATGACCTTGTGTGAGGGTGAGAAGAGATGTATCAACATAACTCTGCTTGAATCCCAAGGAAGTAAGAAAGAGGGTGAGTTTCCCAAACCATTGCCTGTTGGCTTGTTTTAGACCATAAAGGGATTTCTTAAGCTTGCAAACTGTGTTAGGAGGAAAAGTTTGAGAGTAGCCTTTAGGGATTTCCATGTAGACATCTTCATGAAGATCACCATGGAGAAAGGCATTGTTGACATCCAATTGTTCAATGATCCAATCATGATGGACTGCAACTACTAAAAGAGTTCTAACTGTGGCCATTTTAGCAACTAGGGCAAAGGTTTCCTTGTGGTCCTCCCCTTACTTTTGATTGAACCCTTTGGCTACCAGTCTTGCCTTGTACCTTTCTACTGAACCATCTGCATGGTATTTGATTTTGTAGACCCATTTGCTTCCAATTGCAGACTTGCCAGCTGGTAATAGTGTGATCTCCCAAGTATTATTCTTTTCTAAAGCCAGAATTTCCTTATTCATTTCTTCAATCCATGGTTTATGTTTAGAGGCTTGGTGAAATGTAGCTGGTTCAGAAAGTTTGTCAATGTTGTTAATGAAATGCAGTGATGTGTGACATCCATGGTTGAGTAATTGTGGTAGTGTGAATGATGAAATTTGGGATTTGTGATATTGTGTATGGAGGATCTTGGGAGTTTGTATTGATAGTCTTTGCGTTTAGATGGTGTGTATATAATTCTGGTGGAAACTCTTGGTGGTGGTTGTGTGTGTGTGTAGGAGTTCGATCAGTGTTGTTGGTGTGAGTTGTGTGAGTTGGTGTGGTTGAGTTGATTGGTGACGGTGATGGATTAGGTGTTGGAGGTGAGGTGGTAGATGTTGAAGGTGAGTTCTCAGGTTGTGAAGAAAAAGTAGTAGGGACATGTGAGTTCTCAGGGTTTGAATGAGTTGGATGGGGGGTAGAAGTGCTTTGATTAACTAGAGTTGATGTGTCTGAAATAGAGGTGTTGGAGGGAGGTGAACTTGGTGGAGGTGTAGTTGGTGGAGAATTGTTTGAAGGTGTTGGTGTAGTAAAATTGGGGTAGATAGGAGAAGTTGAAGGTGATGGATGGACAGAGATGGTTGGTGTAGATGTGGATTTGGAGAAGGGAAATTGTGATTCATCAAAAAGCACATTTCTACTGGTGATGGTTTTGTGTGTTTGAAGGTCATAAAGTAAGTAACCTTTTTGTTTGTGAGGATAGCCAATAAGGACTGTTGGAGTGGCTCTTTTGTCAAACTTGTCTGGTGTATGGTGATAAGCATAAGCTAAGCAGCCTATGACTCTCAGATGGTCAAGTGATGGAGGTGAATTATGTAATAACTCATAGGGGATTTGGTTTTAATGGATTTTGGAGGGAATTCTGTTAATGAGGTAAGTGGAAGCTAGTAAAGTGTAGCCCAAAAAATGAATAGGAAAGTGAGCTTGAAAGTGAATGGATCTTGCCATTTCTAAGAGGTGTCTGTGCTTTATTTCCACTCTGGAATTTTGTTGAGGTGTATAGGGGCAAGAGGTTTGGTGAGTGATTCCATGATTTTGGAGATAGGTGGCAAAAGATGAGCTGATAAATTCTGTGCCATTATCAGTTCTTATGGTTTTGATGATTGTTTGAAATTGTGTTTTGACAGATGTGTGAAATGCTTGAAATGTGGTGAAAACATGATGTTTACTAGGTAGTAAATATGTCCATGTAGCTCTTGAAAAATCATCAGCAATTGTGAGAAAATAGGTCATTTATTGATTGTGAGATGTTTGTATGGACCCCATGCATCAAGGTGAATGAGCTCAAATTTGGATTTAGCATGAGAAGTGCTTACACGAAATGAAAGTACATGATGTTTAGCTAATGGACAAACAGTACATTTACAATCTGAATCAGAAGAATAAATTGAAATGTTTTTGATTTTCTTAATTGTTTGAATTGGAGTGTGTCCCAGTCTTGTGTGCTAGAGGTGAGAGTTGCTGATGCTTGAGATGATTGTTGGTTGAGGTTTCTCTAAAGAGTTGAGTGAGTTTAAGAGATAAAGTCCACCATGAAGAGTGCCATGAGTGCTACTCCCATCATGACCCTGAAAAACAAATATGTCATGAGTGAAGGTGATTGAAAAAAGTGTCTTGTGTAAGAGTCTGCTGATAGAGATAAGGTTATAGGTAAATGTGGGAATGTAAAGGACTTCATGAATGGTGAGTGAAGGTGTAAGGTGTAAGGTGTACTGATCCAACATAATACACATGAGTGGTATGTCCATTTGGTAGGGAAACAGTGATGGGAGTGTGAAGTTTGGTAATGTTATGCATTAAGCAAAGTGATATGAAAATATGGCCTGTGGCTCCACTATCAACAATCCATATGTATGAGGTTTTGGAAATGTTTGAAGCAATGAATGAGTACATTTTAGCAGTAGAATTGAAAGAATGAATACCAGTAATCTTTGTAGGAACTGAGATGTGAGGGACAAATGAAACTATACATGCCACATGTTGTGTCATACCAGAAGGTTCATTTTGAGCATTCTGTATCATAAGCAGAACTTGGTTAAGCTGATTCTGCAATTGATCCATTCTGGCATGAACCTGGGCTTCTGAGTCACTTGTGGAAGTTGAAGTTGAGCATTGATCAAGAGGGCTGAAAGGTACTGACTCAGTGTCCATTGGTGGTAGGGTGTCATTGGTAACCATGTGCACAACCCTCACATTCCTGCTGATAGTGGATGTTCTTTGAGAAGGAGGTTGATAATTGTTATGAAGTGGGTGACAAGGAGGATAACCAAGCAGTTTATAGCATTCTTTCTTGGAGTGTCCTTCCTTTTTGCAATAAGTACAGATTATTCCCTTCCTGAAGTTATTCCTCCTCTCAGATGATGTGTTATTTGAACTGCTGGGAGTTGGATTGTTTGGTTGATTGTTTTGTGAGATGGAGTATAGGTGCTTCTGTAGGCCTTGGCTACTGCAGGCAATGGTTGCATCAGTAAAATATGCCCTATGATGTTGGTGTAACATTCATTTAAGCCCATTAGAAACTAAACCAATCTTTTCCTTTGTTCCCTTTCTCCATTCTCCTTTCCATTAGTACAAACACACTTACATGTACATGCATATGGAGCCTCAATAGCATCTAATTCATCCCACAAACCTTTGAGCTTATGATAATACACTTCCACAGTGCAGTTTAACTTCTTCAATTCAACAATCTCATTGGCTATTTGATAAATTTTGTGTCCATCAAGTTGTGAATAATGCTCAAACAGTTCATTCCATAGATTGTAAGCAGAATTAACATAGGTGAGATGATTACCAATTTGATCAGACACAGTATTCAGTATCCAAGAAATGAGCATATCATTAGCCCTTTCCCAGTGGGTTCTTAGTGATGAAGTGGATGGAGGTTCCTCAAACTCACCATTGATCAACTTCAATTTATTTTTAGCACTAAGAGCAATAAGCATGGATCTCTTCCATGTACTATAGTTCTCTGAACCTTGAAGTTTCTTTGAAATCAGTAGTAAGCCAGGGTGATCATTTGGATGGAAGTAAAGAGGATGAAGTGGTGAGGTAACATCATCATTCAGTGATGAAGATACATTTTGTGAATTTGATTCTAATGTTGGCATTGATGTTAAATGTGTAAAGATTGATGAGTTTGAAGAATGTTTGAAGGTTTATCATTGGAGATGATGTAACAGAAATGTAATTGAATTTGTAACAAATTGAATGAATCTTGATGAATCTTGATGAATTATGATGAATTCTGGATGATTTGTGGTGAATTATGATGAATTATGGTGGTTATTGTGTGGAATTTGGTGGTGAATGGTAGTGATTGTGGTGGTTTTGGATAGAAAATTTTGGCGGGAAAAGTTGTTACGGTAGATAATGGTGGAGGAAAGTGGTTATTTGATCGGAAAATTCAGTTAGAGTGATCGGAATTAGTTAATCACCACAGAATGTGGTGCTGTCTCTGATACCATGTCATAAAGTTGAGAGAAAACATATTTTGGTGAATTGTAAAATGAAATTGTATTAATGAATTGGTAATTACAAAGTGAGGATATACAACTATTTAAATAGTATACATTGGTGGGAAAGCCCAACTAACAACTATAGCTCAGGACTAACTAACTAGCTATCTTATGCTACATATTTACATTGGATTACACACATTCAACCTTGTATTCAACAGTATCTTCATCTTGTGTAGATTGTTTGGCATATCTGCTCTGGTTCCGCTAACAGAGTGTTTGGCACAGCTGTTGATATTTGCTTATACTGAGTTGCTTGTGATATGTACACCATTAAATCCAAAGATGACATTTAATTTGTATAACAAAGGGGATATACCTTGTAAAGGACACCTCTTTTAGCCTTGTACACAGGAGGGGCCCATGACTTTCGTCGCTCCTTTAGCTCTTCATCTGTTAGTTGAACGTCCATTCTCTTCTTGTTGATGTCTTTTATCATTTATATCGCCGTTTTGGACTAGACCAATTGGACCATCTTCCTGCTTTCCCATTAACGTTTCATGAAAAGGGTTCAACCTACACATACAGCTCCTTAAACTAATGCAAGTTTTGGTAATTCATGATATTCGTTTTTGAATTGTGTCTTGAAAGTCACTGTCATTAGACTAGATGCAAATTCAAGAGGGAGTAGAACACGAAAAAGATCAAACCTGTGCTTCGTGGCAAATGTGTCCGATAACATATCCGTGAGAGCCACATGAAAATCGTCCATCGGTTAACAATGCAACTTCCTGCAAAATATAACAAAGTTTTAGCTCACAAATATCCAATTTACCTGATTAAACATCCCTTAAGAACACAACATGTTGGTAAACTGTATGGTCTCTCCTTTCGATTGTTTTGCACAAATTTATGAAATCTAATGCTGCAATTTGTTTTGCTTGTTTACAGTAGTAAATTAGTGTGATTACCTTTTTCTTCAGTGGATATGACTTCTAAGTAGCTAGTAGCTTATGTTTTATAATGTTACAAATAACTTAACAAATATTATCAATCAATCAATCAATCAAAGAACCATAGAAAGTAAAACTAATGCAAGTTAGCTTAAAAAATGTCAGTGTTCAATCTAAATATGTAAAAGTTAAAATTCAATTGGGTTAACCATCCCACATCGAACTTTGAAGGAAAGTAGCAAGAAAGATGTTACTATAAATAGGGAGGAAGAAGTAGTCTTTAAGTAAGGATGTTCAAAGTTTGAAAAACCAATTGTAGTATAGTTTGAGCAATAATTTTTTAACTTGGGCTTCTATGTTACCATTGGTTATTTATAGTTTTTGCAAACCAACAATTTTATATGAAAAACTTGTGGGTTCTATGATCCTTGAGCGTGGTTTTAGTTATGTGACTTCTATGATACTGTTAAAGATACATCCAATTTAGAATTCAAAATGGACTTACATAATTTATAATTTAGTACCATATATTGTAAATTATAAATTATACCGTCGGATCTTTCTGAAAATCGGACTGTATGTACTAGACACATAGTTCTAGCCTTTAATACAGTCTCCATCTAAATACCCGAGCGATTTTGGACAAACATGTTACTTTTTCTTATGCTTACCTGTAATACAGTCTCCATCTAAACACCCGAGCTCCAAACGGTATCGAAAAATGGCAGGCGTTCCTCCAATCTATGACAGCAAAAACATTGTACTATGCTAGTATGTTCAACAACATTCTGGAAGTTATCTCCCAAAAAACTTTAAAAATTAAATTTTTTATTCAAACCTCGTGTACGTCTTCCATGACATATTTTCCACTAGGTTTAAGATCCGCAAGAAACGAAACTTCATTGCTAACCTTTTGGAAATCATTAAGAGTCAAGCTTAAACCAATTGACCTGCATAGTTTTGAACTTTATGTTACCATATGAGACACAAACTTGTTTTAGTACAATTTGGGTTATTTGGACCCAATTTGACAACACAACGTGACCCAAACTGTGAAGTCATATTAGTCAAAATTGGCGGATCCAAGTTATATATGTTAGAATTTAATACTCATAACAATTATAAATAAATCATATAACATCATCAAAGCATGCAGCGGAAGACAATAGGAATAATATATGTAAATAACTAACCAAACAAGAAAGTGCGTACCTTTTAGCAATTCAAGAATCAAACGTTGATTTAACAAGAACCAAAACCCAAAACCCTAATTTAGGGTTTATACAATTCGACCCAACCAATAAGTCGACCACCAAGATTCACAAGCTCAAGCGTGCTTGTCCTTCGTTCTTGTACACACATACTAATAGCGATTTGATGTGGAAAAGCTAGTTCCTTGAATCACAAATAAACCAAACACTTGTTTCTTTGGGTTAAGCAAAATCGAAATCTCTTGGGTTAGGGAGTTTCGACCGGCCACACAAAGAGGGAGAGAGGAGAGGAGAAATTAGGTTATTGGTGATCCAAGATTAGTTTAAGAATGAATACAATGAATTGTATTTATAGTTAACTTAACTTGGTGACCAAGTTTGTGTGGTATTGGGTTTGTAAACCCAAACCGATCGGCCAAAGCCCCCAAAGGGGATTCTAGAACTTTCCCGACTTTGTAATTTCATCTCTAGTCCTTCTAGTTAATATTTAACGACCGTTAACCAAACCTCGTTAATTATTTAACTATCGTTATGTTTTATTTCACGACTAATAATTAATAATAATAACGTTTTATTTATATTAATTATATACATCAATTCTCATACGTAATGTGTGCAATCCCGAAGTCTCGAGTTCGAATCCGGACATACTATTATTTAAATATCCATAAAACCTTTCAGCTCCCACTTGGATATTACTAAATATAGTAATGACATTGGTTAGTCTAGCTTTCACACGCCAACGCCCCCATATCGAATCGAGCATGGTCTCCTGGAAAAACCATTTAATGATTCATCATTTTACTTATCATTTTTTACTAATACTACATTAACTATGAATATGGATCAAGTCATTTCATAAGTTAACATTCATTTCTCGTTGTATATGATTGAACAAGATTACCAAATCATCCGAACGTATTCCGGATAGATCTTGGGTATGGCCATACAAACATCTTGTCAACCCTACGAGGGCCCAAATATAGTATTATGCTTTGAAACAAATTCAAAGGAACAAATTCTCTTGACTACAAACATAACTCATGAATTTTGCAACACTTCCGAAAATAGCCCTTATAACTACCGATTCACGGATAGCGTTAGACTATCTTACACAAATGCACTACATTCATATCGCTTATCCGTATCTCAAGTCTAAGGATAAACACTTCATGATATACTTAATGACAAAAATCCAAAAGTATCATCATGTAAAGTTGGGATGAGTCCTATATTCAATTCATTGAATATCATGTGAATCTGATATGTCCCACGCATCAATATACTTTAAAAGTATATTCTATCAAAACTCAGATTTGTCTTAATTCAATGATATTCCCACATCATTGATCGACAATGGACTATTTAGAATAACATAAGTTATTCATGGATTAAACATGCAAATATAGGATATAATATTAAAAAAATGAAAAATAAACATAACAACTATTTTATTTCATTAAAGTAATATTTGTTCATAACATCCTTTATCCAAATACTAATCACAGATCTGCATGAAACTGCTAGCTAAACGAAGTCCTATCCCATCAAGATGGTCGAGAAGTTTTCTTTTGGCAAAGGCTTCAGAAGGGATCGCCTAGATTATCATCTGTATGAACTTTGAGTAGATTGATTTCACCTATGTCGACTTGTTCTCGAACATAGTGATATCGACGAGGAAAATGTCCGGCGCCTTCATGACTCCAGCTCATTGGAAAATGTTATTGCAGCAGAGTTGTCACAATACACATTTAAAGGGAATTCGATTGAGGCATTACTCCGAGTCCCGAAATGAATTTCCTAATCAAACAACTTCCATCGCAGCTTCAAGCGACTATGTACTCAACAGAATAGACATCGCAACCGTTGTTTGCTTCTTGCTCTTCCAATCAATCGCTCCTCCATTAATGACAAAGACATAACCCGTCGAGACTTCGTATCATCTTTATCGCTTTGGAATGACGCATCGCAAAACACAGAACATCAAGTTCGCATCTGGATTTCCTCCATACACTAGAAACATTTCTTTAGTAGCCCTTAGATACTTAAGAATGTTCTTAACGACTGCCGTTGTTTCACACCGGTTCGTTGATACCGACCGGTAATGTTCGTGCAAACGCCACATCGTGCCTTGTACATCTCACAAGATACATGATAGATCCTACACCAAGCATAAGTAACTTTCTTCATGTAAGCCACCTCTTCGTGTGTTGACGCGATAGTTTATTACTTAAGCCATGTTCAACTTGCATCGGCAAATATCCATTCTTGGAATTTTGCATACTAAATATCTTCAGTATTTTATCAATGTAAGTACTTTGGCTTAGTCCAATTAACCGCCTTGATCTATCTCGGTAGATCTTGATTCCCACAATAAATGCTGCTTCCCCTAAGTCCTTCATAGAAAAGCACTCTCCAAGATAAGACTTTACGTCTTGCATACTTGGAATGTCTTTTCCCATGATCAATATGTCATCGACATATAAGACAAGAAAAATAACATTACTCCCACTAGCTTTGTGATACACACATGGCTCATCAAGATTTTGAGTGAAACCAAATTTCTTGATTTCTTCATCAAACTTCTTGTTCCATTGCCTTGATGCTTGCTTCACCCATAAATGGATCTTTGAAGTTTGCATACACGCTCGAAACTTTGGATTCACAAACCCTTCAGTCGCACCATATAGATGTCCTCATCTAAGCGACCATTTAAGAAGGCGCTTTGACATCCATTTGCCATATCTCATAGTCATAGTACGCAGCTATGGCTATAAGAATCCTAATAGCTCTAATGTCTCGCTACAGGAGAAAATGTCTCCTCGTAGTCTACCCCATAGGTTTGAGTATAACCTTGAGCTACAAGACGAGCTTTATAGGTGTGTGCATTGCCATCCATGTCGGTCTTTATCTTAAAGAGCCACTTACTTCCAACTACCTTAGCATTTGGAGGTAAGTCAACCTCTATCCGACTTCGTTATCTTTCATGGATTGCATTTCCCATTCATTGCAACTCGCCATTTTTCCTCTTCGTGACTCATCATGGCAGCTTTATAGTTAGCGAGTTCACCAAGATCCCTAACATATTTTCCTCAACTTCTACGTTGAGACATAGACGCCAGTGCACGCGTAGCCCTTGCGGATCTCGAATGGGAACCACTTCAATCTCGTGTGGAATGCCCGCACTTTCGTGTTCTACTTGAGGTTGGCTAGTATTCTCGAAGGTGTTGTATCTTCTTGATCATCTTCCAGTCATAAACTCTCCCATCGAATTCATGAGATATGAGATCCTTTTCAAGAAAGTCTCCATACCTAGCAACAATTACTTTGTTTTCGTGTGGAAAGTAGAAGTAGTAACCCATAGTTTCCTTTGGGTATCCTACGAAGACACACTTAATGATCTTTGTTGCGACTTATCGCAGAGTCACGCTTAACAAACGCCTCACAACCCCTGCACCTTTAAGTAAGACAAGTTGGGAGGTTTCCCATACCACACTTCATAAGGAGTCTTATCAACCTTCTTAGTTGGAACCATATTCAATATGCGAACAGTTTCAAAGCATAATCCCAAAAGGATAAGGGAAGAGTTGTAAGATTAAACATTGATCGCACCATGTCTAGCAATGTACGATTCCTTCTCTCGATACACCATTTTGTTGTGGAGTATATGGAGATGTGAGTTCTTGGACAATACCACACTCACTAGATAATCTTTAAACTCTTGGCTTAAATATTCACCACCTCTATCGGATCGAAGAGCTTTAATCTTCTTTCCTAGTTGCGTTCTACTTCACTCTTAAAAACCTTAAATGTTTCAAAGACTTCATGTTTATGTTTAAGTAAATAAACATAACCATAACGATCGAAATCATCAAAAGGTTAAGAAGTAGCTAGCACCCTTTCTTGACACATGTCTTAGTGGTCCACATACGTCAAGATGTATCACACCAAGAAGATCGAAGCCCTTTCTAAACTATTTGTAAAAGGTTTCTTGGTCATCTTCCCGATATGCAAGATTCGCATTTATCAAATGATTCATCATTGATGTCTTGCAAAAGCCCATCGTGTTACAAATTGTTGCATGCGTTTCTTGCCTATATGAGCAAGTCTACAATGCCAAAGAAATGAAGAATCCAAATCACCTTTGATTCTTTTATTATTGATGCTAAAGACAATTATTTTTATCAATTACATTATCATGCAAATCAATTTCAAACACACCATTCATTGGAATAACATTAAAGTAAAAACATCATTTAAAGAAATGAAATTCCATAATCGGTAAATGTATGAACGAAACCAATATCTTTTAACAAGGAAATGTAAACGACACCCCTAACAATGGAAGGTGCGTAATGACAATCATTTAATGACAAGACTAAACCCGAAGGTAAAACTAAATCAAACGTGCCTATAGCTTCAACGATCGCATGTGCTCCATTACCCACGTGCGGTATTGTCGTCCATAGGCAAGCTTCCTTGCTCCTCTAAGTCCTGCAGTGTATTACATATGTGAATACCACATCCAAGATCATATACCGTGAATTTATTTTATGAGGAAAAGCAAATAATTCTATCATCAAAAGAGTATCAAGCATCGCCACATGCGATTTTTATACCTCTTATTGCGCAACTCATCAAGGTACAATGGACAATTCCTCTTCCAAAGTCCAACCTCGGTGCGGATGAGAAGCCCGATCCCTCTTCGATTCTCACGCTTTTGGGAGGGTACTTCTTGGGTTCTTGCCGATAAGTCATAACTTGTTTTCCTTATCAACTTTACCCTTACCTTTCCTTTCTTGTTCGCTAGCGGCTTATTAGGCTTAGAAATTCTACCCTTCGGATGGTCAAAACCGCAGTGTAGAGGCCTTCTTGGGCAAACCTTTTTGTAATCAATGAGCATTGCATGTACCTCATCGATCGCCTTCCCGTGCAATGCATATTATAATTCATGCACGAAACCATCAAATTCCTTGTTAAGGGATCCGTTGATCGAGCCAATTTGTATGTCATTAGGGTAGACATAGTTCAAACGCCTAACCGGTCCATGTAACTCATCATTTCCGCAAGGGCGCCATAGTTTCCTTCTCCTTGCTTGAAACTATGAAGAGCATCAATCAAGTCATACAACTCTACATCACGGGCTTTTCAAACAACCTTTGCAATTCTTCCAAGATGAGATTAGGGAAGTAATTCTCAAATTGCTTTTGCAAGCTTGAGTTCATACTCCCGAGCATAATGCAAAGCGACCTCATTATACTTGTCATACTCAGACACCATGCGGCTCGTGCTTTCAAAGAAGAGCATCACCGCAGTTCGGGAGGACAAGGCTTAGTCAAATAATTGAGTCTTTTGGCAACCTCAAGACAATTACGAGTTGCCGATACCAATCATTGAAATTACGCTACAATCAATTCTCTCGATCAAACATAGATTTGAACGACGAGGCTAGTGCAATGATTCACTTGAGCCATTTCTCTGAAATAAAAGTTCAAAAGTTAGTACTTTCGATAAGTAAACATTCAAGAAAATAAAATACCCTTTGGTCAATATTCATATTAACCATAGTATTTTCCTTGAATATTGGATCCTCATTATCATAGTTCCACCACATCGCTTGATCCGCTAGTGGTGAAAGTATAGAATAGGTAATCGTTGAAAACGATAATTGACAAACAAGTTTTCAATTCCAAAAGTTTATGGGATTTACAATTTTGCCAAAACAATTAATGCAAAACGTAAGCATGTTTCATCCCATCTTATGCCTTAAGTCATAGGTCTCACTAACTAACTTAATTAAGTTGTCTAATTTAGAAACTGCAAATCATAAAGCTGAGGTCTCACACAACAAAATAATTCACCTCGTTATTGTAATCTAGATCAAGGTCTCACATAACTAAATTACAACTTCAAGTGTTTCATATCATTAGATGGCATAAACTTAAATTTAAAGGGTACAATTTTTTTGACGTGTAATCAAAACTTATGTATAAAGAAGCATGCATACAACTTTATGACATAATATTTTCGAAAAAACTTACAATAGATTTTAATTGCTAAGATTGAATTCTACAAAGTTTTAATCGATACGTTGAGAAACTTACAACTTTGCACTAAGATGCTTCGTACATAGAATGGTTATACTAGGTAGCTCCAATCGAACTCACAGGGGGCAGAGGACCAGGTAAGCGCAAAAGCATAACCTTAGACATCCATTCAGTGAGACTATGCTCACTTCTTAAACAACCCCTTTATAGTTTGTTCTAGTGGGTGAGCCGTTCTAACCATTTAGTACAGTCGCATCAATCGATTAAAAGTTCAAGAATAATTCTTAGATAACAAATCAATTTCGCCATTATTTAGTCCATTTAATTTTCTATTCCAAAAAACCCTTTTTGCTTACTAACATGTCAAACAATTTATAAACAAAAAGCACTTTAATAAAAATTAAACGCACTCAAATAATATAAACATACAACTAAACACTTTTAACATATGTAAAAACAATTAGCCACATGCATAATTATTTCAATAAACTCTAATAACAATTCTAGGCGTAAATAAATGCATACATTAAATAGGACTTTCATCTCGCAAGAAGATGAGCCACATACATCGACAAGTCGATTACGTAAGCCGAAGTTAATAGTATACCAATTAGCACATAACGAATTTTATTAGTTATAATTGAGGTCTTCCCCAATTCAATAATGATTAAATAAATAAAACATGTGTGTATCACTTAACAATTAATCAATAAACAAATCCACCATGGATTCCGCATAACAATTATCACCCAAGATACGCATATTACATGGCACATAACAATTATTCATTAATTAACCACATAAAATAAGCATGCAATCCTAGGGTTTCTACAAGTTTTACAAAATTAAAACCTAATTAAATAAATTTAGGGTAATCGACCCATAATAAATAAAATTAGGGTTTCGAATTCAAAACCATAGAAACCATAAAAAGCATGTAGTTAATCATAAAGATTCAATTTTTATGTGTTTCGGTAATTAATTACATCATATTAACAGCTCGTGATGCCACTGTTGGAATTTAATACTCATAACAATTATAAATAAATCATATAACATCATCAAAGCATGCAGCGGAAGACAATAGGAATAATATATGTAAATAATTAACCAAACAAGAAAGTGCGTACCTTTTAGCAATTCAAGAATCAAACGTTGATTTAACAAGAACCAAAACCCAAAACCCTAATTTAGGGTTTATACAATTCGACCCAACCAATAAGTCGACCACCAAGATTCACAAGCTCAAGCGTGCTTGTCCTTCGTTCTTGTACACACGTACTAATAGCGATTTGATGTGGAAAAGCTAGTTCCTTGAATCACAAATAAACCAAACACTTGTTTCTTTGGGTAAAGCAAAATCGAAATCCCTTGGGTTAGGGAGTTTCGACCGACCACACAAAGAGGGAGAGAGGAGAGGAGAAATTAGGTTATTGGTGATCCAAGATTAGTTTAAGAATGAATACAATGAATTGTATTTATAGTTAACTTAACTTGGTGACCAAGTTTGTGTGGTATTGGGTTTGTAAACCCAAACCGATCGGCCAAAGCCCCCAAAGGGGATTCTAGAACTTTCCCGACTTTGTAATTTCATCTCTAGTCCTTCTAGTTAATATTTAACGACCGTTAACCAAACCTCGTTAATTATTTAACTATCGTTATGTTTTATTTCACGACTAATAATTAATAATAATAACGTTTTATTTATATTAATTATATACATCAATTCTCATACGTAATGTGTGCAATCCCGAAGTCTCGAGTTCGAATCCGGACATACTATTATTTAAATATCCATAAAATCTTTCAATATAGACCTGGTGTGCTATTTACTTTGCTATGGCAATCAAATGTAGTACGGCATTGGTGGAGCGACCTAAAGCTATAACCGTGACCATTGCATTACGCAATGATTTGGGAGTAATTATGTCTTTTGGTTTCAGGTCCATTCTTAATAACTCAAGAATATACGTTCCAGCTAAACGACACTCATCTAACTTCAATAGTTCCACAGCAGGTGCTGACGAGCTTCAAAAATATATAAAAGAGGATCAGTTAATCAATGGAACTAGAACAGTTAGATTACAAAATTACCCCTGAAGTTCGTTACCTGTAAGAGATAGACATTGCCATTGCCTCGATGGCAGATGCCATGGTATTTGTAGTATACATTCCACCACAAGCCCCTATTTCTGGGCATGAGTTCTTTAGCATATTTGTTGTTTCTTCATCATTTATTGAACCACTTACGTATTCTCCATAAACATATAACAATAAATAACAATAATATACTGCTAAGCTCTTCAATGAAAAAAATCCATCTTCGGTAATTCATTTGGTGACATTAACCATACCTGAAATGCTGATACTATGCCGTATGTGTGGCCTTGAAAAAGACCAGCATCCAAAAAAGGGGGGAAATTTAGTACTATCAAAGTTTTCTTTACAACGGTAAATGGTTAACAAACACGTAGCCAATGAATCCAATATCATATGGTGAAAAACAAAACAAGTTTTATAAGCTATTCAAACAACAATGGATACTGACCTTAATAGTTCCACCATAGATCATTATACTAGGTCTGTTCAAACGTCCCATTGCCATAATCGTATCTTGCATCTGAAAGAGTAAATGTTAGCAAGTATTTGACCGTGACTTGAAAACATTGCTATGCTATGTTACACGCCATCTGAGGCTCTGAAATTTCGCTCTTTCAAGCTAATAACTAAATTTAAAACTTCTGGTACATGAAAATTATAGCCCTACTCACTGTAAATCTATATAGCGATACCAAAATTGTATCTAAAAGGTTTAATCATTTACCAAAATTCTATGTGAATACTAGGTGTCTGATTCTAATGGATTACTGACTGATTATCTGCTTTTAGGGTACACAAATATCAACCTGAGTGGATATGACTTCTAAAGTAGCTAGTAGCTTATGTTTTATAATGTTACAAAAGATAAATGTCAATTGGGTAGACAATCCCACATCGAGCATTGAAGGAAAGTTGCAAGAAAGATTTTATTATAAAGAGGGAGGGAAAGGTAGCTCTTAAGGTAGGGAAGTTCAAAGTTTCAAAGACCAATTTTTTCATTAGCTCAAGTTATAATTTCTTAACTTGTGCTAATATGTGACAATTGGTTATTTAAACTTTTTACAAACCCAACATTTTTATAAGAACAACATGTGGTTAAGACTTGAGGTTATTGATGTTGCACATAACTCTACATACTACCCTCTCAAAAATACAAACATAAAAACACACCTAGAGACACGCCTTTTATAACTAGAGTTTGTTTTTTTTACTTGTTTGAATATGATCAACTTATGTCTATTGACAGTTTCGAAAATAATGTTGGTTGTCCTGTGGAAAGATCTATTCTTTTTTCGCTGGTTATGATTGACAGGGTTGTAAACATTGGCTTTGGGTGCTTTCCGATGTGATTCAGAGTTACTTAGCCAAGTTATTCGAGAAAATCATAATTTGCGCCTCAACTAGTTACCCGCCAAGTCGGATTAGTCCAATTACTAGCTAGAAGGTGGTCGAACGCCAAATTAGCGCTTAGTGGTTTTTGCAAGATTGGTTACAAGTACTCAATAACAAACTTGAGACTACATTTTAACGTGTGAATGGATTAACCAAACTTTCTTTTACTAATTACTAACAATGTAGAATTCAAAATGGAATTGCCAAGTAAAAATCGTTATTCATAACCATTGCACAATGATCACCACTGATATCAAAAGAAAATTGGAACTTTTGGTAACAAGTAAAAACAATGATTTTGTTCAATTAAGGCAGATAAGTGAAGCAGAACTACAATGCCATTTACTAATCGCAGTGAAAAACTCGGGTAATTGGCCCGGATCCCACTATTTTTCTATTTCTTTCTTGTTCTTGACTTGCTTTTAGAACTCATCTATTACACATCCTTTTGAACGGGTTGGACCATTGATGCATCAAGTCACCTTTAAATTGTGATGCTTTCTGTCACCATGCCTCGAGTCCATCACATTTTGTTACTTTGGTGTTCATATAACATTTTCCCCAGATTATCATAAATATTATCTCTCTTTTTTTAATTGAAAATTGGTGATTTGCTATTGCAAGCCAAAGATGACATTTAATTTGTAGAACGAAGGGGATATACACCTTGTAAATGACACCTCTCTCAGCCTTGTACGCAGGAGGGGTCCATGACTTTCGTCACTCTTTTAGCTCTTTATCTGCTAGCTGAACGTCCATTATCTTCTTGCTGATGTCTATTGTCATTATATCGCCGTTTTGGACTTGACCAATTGGACCATCTTCTTGCATATCCGTTAACGTTTCATGGAAAGGGTTCAACCTACAGTTACAACTCCTTAAACAAATGCAAGTTTTGGAAATTCTTGATATTCTTTAGGCTAATTGTATGAAAGTATAGGCAACACTAGATAAACAACAGAAACTTTATTCAGATCTAAGCTGCAATAGTCAGCTTAGATTAATAGTATCCAAATGTTACAAGATTAGATTAATGTCAATAAGACAATAATCATATGAATGTAAAGACAAGACAAGATCAGTGAAATGATCTAAGAGAAGAGAAGAGAGTGATACAAAAGACTGCACACTCAAGTTTTGTTTAACCCTAGAATAAAGGACTAATTAAATAGGGATTAAGTTACACTAAGACCCTCTAACGGCTATAATAAAGAACATCGTGAAACAATAAAATGAACTTCAAAGAACAAGAGAGGCTTCAAGAGAAATGATAATCTTGGAACTATAAACCACTTATGCTTTGTCCATGTTAAACCCCCGTAATATGTCTCAAAGAACATAGCTTGAAAGCCATTAGCAATTGATAGAGTGACATGTTTGCCACAGATTATTACCCCAAATTTTAACATTCCCCTTAATCGATGGGCAAACATATCAAACAATATCAATTTTTCACACAAAATTTATCTTTGATAGACAGGAGGTTCTTTGTAAGAATGTCGCAGCTTGGTTTGAAGATCCAATCTTTTTGCATTTATAACACCTCTAGCAATTTTTTCCCGATGAAGTGAACATCAATTTCAAAATGTTTTGATCTTTCATGGAAAACAGGGTTGACACAAGTTGTAAAGCGATTTGTTATCACAAAAGAGATTAACAGAAGGTTGATATCAACTTTTAGATCTTTTAGGATCTTACGAATCCAAATGATTTCACAGCAGTGATAGACATAGATCTATACTCGCTTTTGTGGAAGATTTTGAAAGAGTGTTTTGTTTTTACTTTTCCATGAGATTAAACAATCATTAAAGAAAACACAATAACACATAATGATTTCTGGTTTTCTTACATTTAGCCCAATCAAGATCACTATATCCTTCAAGATGATTTTCGAGTTCTTGAAATTGCACCTTAGACCTTTTCTCGGAGCTCCTTTTAGATACCTCGAACATTGAGGGCACATTCCAGATGAGATTTCAAGGAGAATGCATATATTGTGCGGACAATGAACCGAGTATGAAATGTCGGTCTTGTATGGGTGAGGTAGATAAGTTTCCCAAGAAGCTTCGATAACCGATGATGTTGACAAGTAAGGGTCATCATCGGTGGGAATGTATGGAAGCACGAGTTGGGTTCCATAGGGGTGGACACGAGTTTGCACCCAAGAAGGCCAAATTCTTTGAGGAGTTCAAGATGATTTTTCTTTGGGAGAGACAGATGTCATTCCCGCTTTTAAAACCTCAATGCCAAGAAAATATTTTAGATTTCCCAAGTCTTTGATATGGAATTTTGTTTTAGAAACTCTTTGAATAGGTTTATCTCATCAACACAGTTTCGGTAAGAACTATATCATCCACATAAACCGAAGAGCAATGAACTTGTCATTCTCTGCTTTGGTGAACAAAGAACGATCATTAACAGATTGGACAAAGTTGTTTTCCTTTAAAACACCGACAAGTTTTTCATTCCATTTTCCGGGAGCTTGTTTTAGACCATATAGAGACTTAACAAGTTTACAAACTTTATTTTATTGTTCTCATTACGAACCCTTTGGGAATGATCATATAGATATCCTCATCAAGATCTCCATACAAGAAAGCATTGTTAACATCAAGTTGAAAAAGAGGCCATTTGTTTTTACTGACTAAGGCAATAAGACATCTAACAAGAGACATTTTTACAACAGGGAAAAAGTTTCATCATAGTTTATTCCTTCCTTTGGTTGTAACCTTTAACAACTAATCTAGCCTTGTATCTATCAACTTCACCATTAGCTTTATATTTGATTTTAAAAATCCATTTGTAGCCAATAGGAGTTCTATTAGGAGGTAGATCGGTTATATCCCAAGCATGGTTTTCATTTAAGGCTTCAATTTCGAATTCATAGCATCTACCCAATTACTATCAAGAATGGCTTCTTCATAACAAGTAGGTTCAATACTTTTATTAAGACTAGAAGCAAAGCAATAATTGTCTTTGTTAAGATTTGAGTAATTAACAACTTTTCAACACCATTATTTGACTTTTCCTTCAACAATAAAGTCATTTAGATTCTCGGGCAACTTAGAAACTCTAGTTGACCTCCTAGCGAGAGGGTGACAAGCCTCTTTCTTGTTCGCCAGAATCCAAGATGTATCGCCAGAATCGAAGATGCATCGCCAGGATGTGATTCATGTGATATGTTGCCCTCGTGGTGTGTATTATCATCTATAGATGTTGCAACCGGTTCATCAATCCGGTGGGATGACTTACCACCGTGCTACCATCATAGGATGTCACTCTCCTTCATCATTGGGACTTGTTTGTGAGTCAAAGAAATTTTGTGGTTTAAATCTTTAGGCACATAAGTTTCAACAAAAGGTTTTGACACGTAATTTTTCATTTTGAATGGGAACACAGTTTCATAAAATTTGACATCTCGAAATAAAAATATTGTTTGTTTCTAGGCTCAAGAGTTTATAGCCTTTTTCTCATTTGAGTAACCAATAAGAACACTTTTTCGGATCTACTACCAAATTTGTCAAAACGTTGAGAATGGTAGCATAGCATAAGCACCAAAGACTCTAAGGAGAGAGAGTGAAGGGTCATGCCCATACACAAAGAAGAAGGGGACTTGCAGACAGAATCAAGAGGGCAACCTGTTTATGACATATCAGTGATTAGAACACATTCGGGCCAAAGATTTAGAGGTAATTCCCCCTGAAACATAAGGGATCTAGCAACATTAAGGAGATGCCTATGTTTCCTTTCTGCAATGCCATTTTGTTGAAGTGTATGCACACAAGAAGTTTGATGTAGAATTCCTTTTTCATGACAGAATTGTTGAAGTTTATTATTGACAAATTCTGTCCCATTATCACTTCTAAAAACTTTAACATTGTGTTCAAATTGATTTGATAGCATATGAGTAAAGTTAACAATGGAAACTTAAACATCATCCTTCCCCATAAGCATATAAACCCACACTGCCCTAGAATAGTCATCAACTATAGTTAAAAAAATATTTATAACCATCTCTGCTAGTAATTTTATATGGTCCCCAAACATCAAGGTGAACATGTTGACCAATTTTAGTGGATTTATGTTCACTTAGAGGAAATGGTTCTCTGGTTTGTTTGGCTTTATTACAAGTATCACGAGATGATCGGTTTGAGATGAACTATCAAATTTAAGAGTGGGTCTAAGTATGTGTAGGACTTGGTCGGAGGATGACCAAGTCTTTGATGCCGAGATTTCTAGAGACATGACAAACAGATATGCAATTATTAGAGGTAATCTTACATGTAGAGTCAATATCAAAATATATAACCCATTGTATTGTTTACCAATCCCCACAATCCTTTTTGATGTAAATCAGATATAGCAATTAGATTCATTAAATCCAACAAACATCTTGTTGTCTCTAGCAATCTTATGAACAAATAATAAACCGACATTGTATTCGGGAACAACAAGAACATCAAAAGAGTTAGGTCATTATTGACCTTTAAATCACCAATTTTAGTAATTAGGGCCTGAGTACCATTGGGATGTCCAACAGTTAGGCCAAGATTTGAAATGTTAACAACATTGATTAAAAATTTCGAACACGTCATGTGTCGATTTGCACCGTAATCAACAATCCAACCAAGACCGATGTTTCCGCTTAAGGATTTAGTGTTGTTGTTAAAAACTTGTTGAAGTTCACATTAAACTTGACACGCCATTAAAGAAGGTTCTGAAAAATTTTTACCGCCAAGTTGGCATTAGCGGATGACACATTGTTGTCATTGAGAAGACTCATAAGTCTTGAGAGTCGCTCATTAGATAAGGAGACAGGAGAATTGCTAGCACTATTATCGGTGACATGATTAGTTTCAGTGAAAACATTGTTATTCTTGAAAGGTTTACCATTAAAATTTCTCTTAACATATCCAAGCAGGATATCCAACAATTTGATAACACCTATCAACAAGATGACCGTGCTTTTTGCAATTAGTATATTTGAGGTTCATATTTGGTCCTCTGCTATTAGAGTCATTACCGGTGTTAAAACCGAAACTTTGTTGTTAAAAACTCTTTGTTATCAAAAAATTTCCTCCATCGAGGTTTTTGCATTAAAAGTCAGTAGCATTGGGTTTAGCGAGCTATTCCAGATGAAACATTCTGTGAGATTCTTCTCCGCACACAACAGAAAGCGAGTCTTGACATTAGGCAAAGGGTCTCTGGTTAAAATATTGCTTCGATGGGAACATAGGAGTCATCAAGACCCATAAGAAATTGCATTAACTTGATTAGTTGATTGTGTTTTCAAAATGTTTTGCACCTCACAAGTGCGGGGAGGCAAGCTAATCATACAATCAAATTGTTTCCATAAAGAATTAAGATTGTTATAGTAATCGCCTAGAGGACCCACTTTGACTAAGAGAGTTTATATTTTTATGCAGATTAAAATAGTTTGAACCATCAACTTTGTCATAGGTATCTTTAAGATCATTCCACATTTCATAAGCGGTTTAGCATATATAGCACCAAAGAAACAGCCTCAGACTAAGAGAATTAAGAATCCAAGTAACCACAACAGAGTTCTGTATCCCATTGATTAGCAAGACTAGGGTTCGAATCATCTCTTATGCAAGTACCATCAATAAACCCTAACTTATTATGGTTCCTTAAAGCAAAATTCATGGCCATATTCCATATTTTGTAATTTTCAGTTCCAGTGACTTTAATAGTAATAATGGGATTGCCATTTGTATTGTTAGGATGCAAATACAAAGCATCACCAAAGACAAGACTTTTCTCAGTGGAAGAACGACCAATATTATCATCACCAACAGCCATAATACAAACAATAAGATAGACAGATATAAGAAGACATACAAAGAATAATCAGACAACACCAGACAGAGATAATAAGAATAAATAGTCAAGAAGATAAGACTTTGTAATAAGAAACAACAAGCACTAAGCCTGTGGATTAGGATAAACCAGAGCAGGTATTCGTACCACTCAAAGGTGGCAGATCAAGATGTTAGTCTACCCGTTTGCACCCACAAGACTTAAGTACTGTATGTTTAAAGAAGAGGTAAGACTTAGACTTACAGAGAAATATGCAGCGGAAGAACAAATCATACTCACCCTAGATTCACTTAGTCTAGGGCAAATATGAAACAGAAGATAACCAAGTGATTACGCCAACAAGAGTAACCCCAACCCACACCTTTGTTGCTAAAGAGAATCAATGAGCACAAGCTCGATACCATGTACGAAAGTATAGGCAACACTAGATAAACAACGAAACTTTATTCGGATCTAAGTCGCAATAGTCGACTTAGATTAATAGTATCCAAATGTTACAAGATTAGATTAATGTCAATGAGACAATAATCATATGAATGTAAAGACAAGACAAGATCAGTGAAATGATCTAAGAGAAGAGAAGAGAGTGATACAAAAGACTGCACACTCAAGTTTTGTTTAACCCTAGAATAAAGGACTAATTAAATAGGGGATTAAGTTACACTAAGACCCCTCTAACGGCTATAATAAAGAACATCAGCAGAAACAATAAAATAAACTTCAGCAGGAACAAGAGAGGCTTCAACAGAAATGATAATCTTGGAACTATAAACCACTTATGCTTTGTCCATTTTAAACCCCTGTAATATGTCTGCAAAGAACATAGCTTGAAAGCCATTAGCAATTGATAGAGTGACATGTTTGCCACAGATTATTACCCCAAATTTTAACACTAATCATGATCAGTTTCTTGATAAACATTATGGAAATGTGTCATGAAAGTCACTGTCATTGGCTTTTGTAGCTAATCTTGCATCTAAATTACCAATTTGACATTACTGAAAGGTGATTGAACAGTTTATTAAACTAGAATAGTTTATTAGTCGGCCAAAATGTCAGAAACCATGATTACCCAGAAACTAGAAAGTAAAACTAATGCAAGCTTGCATAAAAGAAAAAGTCAATGTTTTATTTGAACATGTAAATAGATAAAAGTGAATTGGGTTGACCATCCCACATCGAGCTTTAAAGGAAAGACATTATTATAAATAGAAAGGGAAAGGTAGCACTTAAGGTAAGGAAGTTAAATGTTTGAAAAACCAATAGTAACATAGGTGTTCTAGTTATAATTTTCCTAACTTGGGCATATATGTTTCTATTGGTTATTTAAATTTTTGACAAACCAACAATTTTATAAGAAAAACTTGTGGGTTCTATGATCCTTGAGCTGTACTTGTTAAGCTATAAGGTTGTCATTGTGGGTTCTAAGACGCTATTAAAGGTACATTCAATGTAGAATTCAAAATGGCCTTAAAAGGTTACAATCATAATTCACAACCATAGCACAAAGCCACAAATGCACAATGATTTTGGTAAAAAGTAAAAACAATGATTTTGTCCTAAAAAGGGAGACACATTCAGTAAGCAGAACTTCAATGTCATTAACTAATCCCAGTGAAAAACTCGAGTAATAGGCCGGGATTCCAATAATTCTTTGTTACCTTCTCCGTCTTGACTTGCTTCTAGCACTCATCTTACACATCCTTTTGAAGCCGACTGGACGTTCTTGATGTACTGGAACAAAAAAGTCATTGGTGCACAGAAACAACAATAAAAAACCAATCACTGGTGCTCAAGATACCTTTAATTTGCAAGGCTATCTCCATGACTCTAGTCCATCTCATGTTACTTCGGTGTAAATATAACATTTTTCCTGGATTTGAAAATATGTTAATCTGTTACTGTAAGCCAAAGATGACATTTAGTTTCTAGAACAAAGGAAATATACCTTGTAAAGGACACCTCTTTCATCCATGACATTCGTCACTCGTTTAGCTCTTCATCTGTTAGCTGAACGTCAATTCTGATTATATCGCCGTTTGGGACTAGACCGATTGGACCACCTTCCTGTTGGTTTTATGGATATAAATTAGTAGACGTGAGTTAGGATCGAACTCGAGACTATGGGATTGCACACTTTACGTATGAGAATTTAAAGTTAATAATTAAATATAAATGTTGTATTTATTTATTTATTAAACGAAATAACTAACGGACGTTAAGTAATTAATGTAATGGACTAACGGTCGTTAAATGTTTATGGAAAAGGACTAAATTGCAAAAGTTGGGAAGGTTCCGGAATCCCTTTGGGGACTCCTTAACCGATCGGCCTAGGGACACAAAACAAGGAAAGAAAAACCAACTTGTTCACCAAGTTTGCTTGGGTATATAAACAAGGCTTGGGGTTTTATTTTTCCATCTCTTATGCTCATAAGCTAAACCCTAAAAATTGTTTTGTGTGTGTTTCTTGTCCTCAAAACCGGTCGAACACTTCTAAGGTGTCGACACACTCTTTTTCCACAAACAAAGTTATTTGTTTTATAAAAACTAGCATTACTTTAATTCGGTTTAGTACGTGTGTACAAGAACATAGTAATAACACACTATTGTTACTATCTTGGATTGAATTACAAAAACGGTAAGGGGTAATTCACATAATCCTAATTAAATCAAATTAGGGTTCATCCGTTGCTAATTTGTGGATTTGATTCTTGTTCGGCTAGAATCAAGAAAAGGTACGCATATTATCTTATGTTAATTAATTATTCGTTAATACATCCTATACGCTTCCGCATGATTACTTTGATGATTTGTGATTATTTATTTGAATGTCTTGATATATAATTCCAACAGTGGCATCACGAGTCATTGGTTTTAATGAGTAATTAATTACATAAACGCGTAATAAAACAAATACTTGTATGTTGTTTGCTATGTTTATCTAGGGTTTATGTTTATTTATGCTATGGTCGTTTTTTTAATTTTTGGGGCGTTCCCCTATTTATTTTAGTCGACACATGTATAAATTTTTTTTTAGGGTTTTGAAACTTGTTTGCTAACCTTATTAAAACCTAGAATTAATATTGATTACGTGCTTAATTCATGAATAATTTATTATGTGTCATGTAATTTTTTATATGCGATCTTGTGACTATTTGTATAATTGTTATGATGTATCCATGATTATACATGCATGTTAGTCATGGATAAGTTACTTTGATATTGTTTAATTGTTATGACATATTTATTTGCGATAAATCTTGAATTAGGGAAGACTCCAATTATAAATATATTAATGAATCAATTATGTGCAATTTGGTATAATTTAATTAAGGGTTTACGCAATCGATTCATCGATGTATGTGGCTCACTTTCTATTGTTGGAGTGAAAACCTAAATTAATATATACATTAATTTAACCTAGATATTGATTATTAATAGGATTTTATCGAATAAGTTGCATGTGGCTACTTGTTTACACGTATAAATTGTTTATTATGTGCGCATTGTTTTTTAGTAGTTTATTTTTTATTTGTTACTTGTTTGTTTATTATGTTAGACAGTTTTAAGCAAAGGGTAATTTTGAATAGAAAAATAATACGGACTAAACAATGGCGAAATTTAATTGTTTTGGAAGAGTTAAGTTTTCAATAGTTTAATTGATTGGTGACTTTGGTACAATGACTGAACGGCTCACCCATTAGAATGAACTATAAAGGGTTTTAAGAAGCATGATCACACCGAAAGGATGTCTAAGGTTATGCTTTTGCGCTTACGGTCCTCTCGCCTCAGTAAGTTCTAATGGAGCTACTTAGTAAGCCATAAAGCGTACAAGCTCATCTTAAGGCGAATTAGTTTAATTCCATGCGCCACTTCGGTGGTAATTATCCGAAACACTAAGTGTTTACACTTATGCAAAAGTACGGTATAATGGATGATAATTAACACTAAATTCCTTGATTGGTGAACCCAATACCTCAATCAAAACTTTGATAATTTGATCTTTATGAATTGGTAATAAAAAGTTTTTTTATTAAAATTATGCTACAAGATGAATGCTTGACATCTTTGTACATATTTGATTTGACCACATAAAATCAAAATTAGTACCCTTTTAAATTAAGAATATGCCATCTAATTAAAAGGAACACTTGAAGTTGCAATTTACGTCATGACACTACTTGGCTAGATTGTGATGGAGAGGTAAATCTCTATGTAAAGTCAGACCTTACATGAACATATTTGTAGTTCTTTAAGTTAGACACTTAAGTTGAGTAAGAAATGAGACCTGAACTCAATGGCATAAGATTGGATGAAACATGTTTATAGTTCAAAAGCTTTCGTAATAGTGATACCCACTCCTTTTGACTAATCAAGATTTCTTTTTTATTAATCTTTTTTTTATCAAGTTTTGATTTTTACTAATCTTTATACATTAATATACAATACCCACTTCTTGTTTAAGCTTATTTGTGGGCTTATATTTGATTTCGGTTTATACAGTATTTCATAAGCCGGCTTATTTCGAGACTTCAGGCTTATATAGTTTAAATTAAAAAGGAAAATTGGGGCTTATGAATTATATGCCGAAATCATATAAGCTCGTAAGCACGTTTAAGCCCGTATATAAGCTTAAACAAACACCCCCTACTAGTTGTTACAGTAGAACCTATATGTGGTGAAATTATTATAAAACTGTGTTTCGGTTTGTGGCGTAGTAGAATATGTGCATAGGGATGATAATTTAGATTATGATCGATATTTGTAGGTGAGAATTAAGATGTGAAAAAGAAGTTAGGTGAAATATGATAGTACAATAGGACGAGGAGAATATTTGTTCTATGATGATCAAAGTTTAGAAAAAAGCTAGTATTTTTAGGGTGGAAAAGAGGGGATGTTTGTCCATACTTATGACTGTTTCCGTATAGATGTTTTGCGTGTTAGATCCGTGGTTTGGAATTGGGATTGTTGTTTATTTTTGGGTTATGTTTGAAAACATATGGAGTTACCGTGGGACCGAAAGTTATGGGATTGCTTTACGTTATTGCCATGTGTTAGATAAAGTACAATGTGACAGTACAGAACGAATAGAAAAATAGATCTATTATGCACATGTAGGTATTAAAAGCCTTCGATTTTGTTGGATTATAGAACTGATAAAGAAGACTATTAATGTATGCATCATGGTATGTTTGTTCTTTCTCAATATAGTTGGTTGATGTGTACGAAAGTATAGGCAACAGTAGATAAACAACAGAACCTTTATTCAGATCTAAGCTGCAATAGTCAGCTTAGATTAATAGTATCCAAATGTTACAAGATTAGATTAATGTCAATGAGACAATAATCATATGAATGTAAAGACAAGACAAGATCGGTGAAATGATCTAAGAGAAGAAGAGAGTGATACAAAAGACGCACACTCAAGTGTGTCTAACCCTAGATAAGGGGACTTATTAAATAGGAGATTAAGTTTCACTAAGACCCTCTAACGGCTAGTAGTGACTTATCGCTGAGAAACGAAGAAAGGCTTCAGAAATGAGATTCTTGGAACTATAAATCTTTAATCCTTTGTCCGAGTTAAACCCACGTAATTAATCACCGCAATAAACCACAACTAGAAAGCCATTAGCAATTGATAGAATGATATGTTTGCCACAGGTTACCAACCCAAAATTTAACATTCCCCTTAATCGATGAGCAAACATATCAAACAATATCAATTTTTCACATAAAATTTATCTTGATAGATAGAGGGGAGGTTCTTTGTGAGTATGTCTCAGTTTGGTTTGAAGAGCCAATCTTTTAACATTTATAACACCTCTAGCAATTTTTTCCACGATGAAGTGAACATCAATTTCAAAGTGTTTTGATCTTTCATGGAAAACAGATTGACAACAAGTTGTAAAGCGATTTGTTATCACGAAAAGATTAACAGGAAGGTTGATATCAACTTTTAGATCTTTTAGGATTTTCTCGAATCCAAATGATTTCACAAGCAGCGATGAGACATAGATCTATACTCGCTTACGTGGAAGATTTTGAAAGAGTATTTTGTTTTTACTTTTCCACGAGATTAAACAATCATTAAAGAAAACACAATAACTCGTGATGATTTCCGGTTTTCTTACATTTGGCCCAATCAAGATCACTATATCCTTCAAGATGATTTTCGAGTTCTTGAAATTGTACCTTAGACCTTTTCACGGAGCTCCTTTTAGATACCTCGTAACATTGAGGGCACATTCGGATGAGATTTCAAGGAGAATGCATATATTGTGCCGACAATGAACCGAGTATGAAATGTCGTGTCTTGTATGGGTGAGGTAGATAAGTTTCCCAAGAAGTTTCGATAACCGATGATGTTGACAAGTAAGGGTCATCATCGGTGGGAATGTATGGAAGCACGAGTTGGGTTCCATAGGAGTGGACACAGGTTTGCACCCAAGAAGACCAAATTCTTTGAGGAGTTCAAGACGATTTTCTTTGAGAAAGACAAATGTCATTCCTGCTTTTAAAACCTCAATGCCAAGAAAATATTTTAGATTTCCCAAGTCTTTGATATGAAATTTGGATTTTAGAAACTCTTTAAAAGATGATCTCATCAATACGCTTTCAGAAGAACAATATCATCCACATAAACAAGTAGAGCAATAAACTTGTTATTCTCTGCTTTTGGTGAAAAGGGAGTGATCATTAACAGATTGAACAAAGTTATTTTCTTTTAAAACAACGACAAGTTTTTCATTCCATTTCCGGGAGCTTGTTTTAGGCCATATAGAGACTTGACAAGTTTACAAACTTTATTTTTATTGTTCTCATTACGAACCCTTGGGAATGGTCATATAGATATCCTCATCAAGATCTCCATACAAGAAAGCATTGTTAACATCAAGTTGAAAAAGAGGCCATTTTTTTTTTGACTAAGGCAATAAGACATCTAACAATGGACATTTTCACAACAGAGAAAAAGTTTCATCATAGTCTATTCCTTCCCTTTGGTTGTAGCCTTTAACAACTAATCTAGCCTTGTATCTATCAACTTCACCATTGGCTTTATATTTGATTTTAAAATCCATTTGTAACCAATGGGAGTTCTATTAGGAGGAAGATCGCTTATATCCCAAGCGTGGTTTTCATTTAGGGCCTCAATTTCGAATTCATAGCATCTACCCAATTACTATCAAGGATAGCTTCTTCATAATGTAGGTTCAATACTTTTATTAAGACTAGAAGCAAAGCAATAATTATCCTTGTTAAGATTAGAGTAATTAACAACTTTTTCAACCCCATATTTGACTTTTCCTTCAACAATAAAGTCATTTAGATTCTTGGGCAACTTAGAAACTCTAGTTGACCTTCTAGCGATAGTGGTGGCAAGCCTCTTTCTTGTTCAATGCAGAATCGGATGAAGTATCGTAGAATCGTAAGATGCATCGGCAGGATGTGATTCATGTGATATGTTGCCCTCGGGGTGTGTATTATCATCTATAGATGTTGCAACCGGTTCATCAATCCTAGTAGGATGACTTACCACTATGCTATCATCATATGATGTCACTCTCCTTCATCATTGGGACTTGTTTGTGAGTCAAAGAAATTTTGTGGTTTAAATCTTTAGGCACATAAGTTTAAAAAGGTTTTGACACATAATTTTTCATTTTAAATGGAAACACGCTTTTATAAAATTTGACATCTCCGGAATAAAAATATTTTTGTTTCTAGGCTCAAAAGTTTATAGCCTTTTTCTCATTTGAGTAACCAATAAGAACACTTTTTCGGATCTACTACCAAATTTGTCGAAACGTTGAGAATGGTAGCATAGCATAAGCGACCAAAGACTCTAAGGAGAGAGAGTGAAGGGTCATGCCCATACACAAAGAAGAAGGGGACTTGCAGACAGGCGAAGAGGCAACTGCTTATGACATATGCAGAGCTAGAACACATTCAAAGCCAAAGATTTAGAGGTAATTCCCAAAACATAAGGGATCTAGCAACATTAAGGAGATGCCTATGTTTCCTTTCTAATGCCATTTTGTTGAGGTGTATAAACACAAGAAGTTTGATGTAGAATTCCTTTTCATGACAAATTGTTGAAGTTTATTATTGACAAATTATGTCCCATTATCACTTCTAAAAACTTTGACATTGTGTTCAAATTGATTTGATAGCATATGAGTAAAGTTAACAATGGAAACATAAACATCATCCTTCCCTTAAGCATATAAACCCACACCGCCCTAGAATAGTCATCAACTATAGTTAAAAATATTTATAACCATCTCGCTAGTAATTTTATATGGTCCCCAAACATCAAGGTGAACAAGTTGACCAATTTTAGTGGATTTATGTTCACTTAGAGGAAATGGTTCTCTGGTTTGTTTGGCTTTATTACAAGTATCACGAGATGATCGAGTTCGAGATGAACTATCAAATTTAAGAGTGGGTCTAAGTATGTGTAGGACTTGGTCGAGGATGACCAAGTCTTTGATGCCGAGATTTCTAGAGACATGACAAATAGATGTGCAATTATTAGAGGTAATCTTACATGTAGAGTCTATATCAAAATATATAACCCATTGTATTGTTTACCAATCCCCACAATCCTTTTTGATGTAAATCAGTATATAGCAATTAGATTCATTAAATCCAACAAACATCTTGTTGTCTCTAGCAATCTTATGAATGATAATAAACCGACATTGTATTCGTGAACAACAAGAACATCAAAAGTGTTAGGTCATTATTGACCTTTAAATCACCAATTTTAGTAATTAGGGCCTCGAGTACCATTGGGATGTCCAACAGCTTAGGCCAATATTTGAAATGTTAACAACATTGATTAAAAATTTTCGAACACGGTCATGTGCTTGATTTGCACCGAATAAACAATCCAACCAAGACCGATGTTTCCAATTAAGGATTTAGTGTCGTTGTTAAAAACTTGTTGAAGTTCACATTAAACTTGACACCGCCATTAAAAAGTTCTGAAAATTTTTACCGCCAAGTTGGCATTAGCGAGATGACACATTGTTGTCATTGAGAAGACTCATAAGTCTTGAGAGTCGTTCATTAGATAAAGAGACACGAGAATTGCTAGCACTATTATCGGTGACATGATTAGTTTCAATGAAACATTATTATCTTTGAAAGGTTTACCATTAAAATTTCTCTTAACATATCCAAGCAGGATATCCAACAATTTCATAACACCTATCAACAAGATGACCGGGCTTTTTGCGTTTAGTACATTTGAGGTTCATATTTGGTCCTCTCGCTATTAGAGTCATTACCGGTGTGAAAACCGAAACTTTGTTGTTAAAACCTCTTTGTTATCAAAAATTTTCCTCCATCGAGGTTTTGCATTAAAAAGCGTAGCATTGGGTTTAGCGAGCTATTCCCGGATGAAACATTCTGTGAGATTCTTCTCCGACACAACAGAGAAAGCGCTTTTGACCTTAGGCAAAGGGTCTCGGTTAAAATATTGCTTCGATGGGAACATAGGAGTCATCAAGACCCATAAGAAATTGCATTAACTTGATCGCTTGATTGTGTTTTCAAAATGTTTTGCACCTCACAAGTGCGGGAGGCAAGCTAATCATACAATCAAATTGTTTCCATAAAGAATTAAGATTGTTATAGTAATCGCCTAGAGGACCCACTTTGACTAAGAGAGTTTATATTCTTATGTAGATTAAAAATAGTGAACCATCAACTTTGTCATAAGTATCTTTAAGATCATTCCACATTTCATAAGCAGTTTTAGCATATATAGCACCAGCAAACAGTTCAGGACTAAGAGAATTAAGAATCCAAGTAACCACAACAGAGTTACAGGTATCCCATTGATTAGCAAGACTAGGGTTCGAATCATCTCTTATGCAAGTACCATCAATAAACCCCAACTTGTTATGGTTCCTTAAGGCAAACGTCATGGCCATATTCCATATTTTATAATTTTCAGTTCCAGTGAGTTTAATAGAAATAATGGGAGTACCATTGGTGTTATTGGGGTGTAAATACAAAGCATCACCAAAGGATAAGCTTTTCTCAGTGGAACCACCACCAGCAACATTATCATCACCAATAGCCATAATACAAACAATAAGACAAAAATAATAAGATGACAAAGAATCACAGACGATATAATAATAAGAGTAAATAGACAAGTAAATAAGACTTAGTAATAAGAAACAACAAGCACCAAGCACGTGGACTAGGGTAAACCGAGGCGGTATTCGTACCACTCAAAAGTGGCGATCAAGATGTTAGTCTACCGTTTGCACCCACGATACTTAAGTCTTGTATGTTTAAAGAGAAGATAAGACTTAGACTTACGAGAGAAATATGCAATGAAGAACAAGTCACAATTACCCTAGATTCACTTAGTCTAGGGCTAATTGTAAGAAGAAGATAACTAGTGATTACGCCAGTAGCAATAACCCCAAACCACCAATTTGTTGTCAAGAGAATCAACGAGCTCGAATCTCGATACCATGTACGAAAGTATAGGCAACGATGAGATAAACAATGTAACCTTTATTCGGATCTAAGTCGCAATAGTCGACTTAGATTAATAGTATCCAAATGTTACAAGATTAGATTAATGTCAATGAGACAATAATCATATGAATGTAAAGACAAGACAAGATCGTTGAAATGATCTAAGAGAAGAGAAGAGAGTGATACAAAAGACGCACACTCAAGTGTGTCTAACCCTAGATAAGGGACTTATTAAATAGGAGATTAAGTTTCACTAAGACCCTCTAACGGCTAGTAGTGACTCATCGTGAAACGAAGAAAGGCTTCAGTGAAATGAGATTCTTGGAACTATAAATCTTTAATCCTTTGTCCGTGTTAAACCCTCAGTAATTAATCCTGCAATAAGCCACAACTAGAAAGCCATTAGCAATTGATAGAATGATATGTTTGCCACAGGTTACCAACCCAAAATTTAACATGATGTTTTCTTGCTTTGAAATCAGGCATCGGTCTGCGCAGCTGGTGACAGTTCTGCTTACCAAAGGAGTACTGTTTTTGGGGATGATGTAGTTATTGTAGCGTAAGTACTTGTTAGACATTCACCTGCATAATAAACCAAATTTACTTTGTACGTCCTATGGATCACTTAATACCTAGTTGAGCTAATTGTTCTCTTCAATTTTTGTCGTTTATGCAGTGCTTATCGAACCCCGCTTTGCAAATCAAAGAGAGGTGGGCTCAATGACACCTATCCTGATGACATACTTGCACCAGTTTTGAAGGTACGTTTAGCAGCTCGTATTTCAGTTTCATGGTTTTGTTTTGCGAAGAAGTTGTTTAATTTAACATTCTTTTGTTGTACTTGATCAGGCGGTAATCGAGAAAACAAATCTCAATCCAGCTGAAGTTGGAGATATCGTTGTCGGATCTGTCTTGGGAGCGGGTTCCCAAAGAGCAAGTGAATGCAGAATGGCTGCTTTCTACGCTGGTTTTCCTGGTATGTCCAAAACTCGAGAGAGTGCATTACCTACTTCTAAGATGAAATTCTAGTATATGATTTATCTGTTCCTCAGAAACTGTTCCGGTTAGGACCGTCAACAGACAATGTTCTTCGGGTCTACAGGCAGTTGCTGATGTAGCTGCGGCTATTAAAGCTGGATTCTATGATATCGGCATTGGTGCTGGTTTGGAATCCATGACTGCCAATCCGATGGCTTGGGATGGATCGGTTAACCCAAGGGTACACTTTTATCTCCGACTCACCTGTGAATATATATATACTCACATATCTCTATATGTGAATCCGTAGTCTGTTATATGCTTATATTTTGCTTGTGATTAACATTAACAGGTGAAGACAATGGCACAAGCTCAAGATTGTCTTCTTCCAATGGGGATTACATCAGAAAATGTTTCACAGCGCTTTGGCGTGACGAGGAAGGAACAAGATCAAGCTGCGGTGAGTTGAATAGAACTATATAGAAAGGTTGTTGTTTCGTTCAAATGTAGCCTTAACGGTGTTTGTGTTGCATAGGCTGATTCCCATAGGAAGGCTGCTGATGCAACTGCTGCTGGTAAATTTAAGGACGAGATCATTCCCGTCAAGACTAAGGTATAAATGGCTTCTTTTTTCCATATCTTATTATAATACGTTTTGCTTCCTTCTGATATAAAGTTTTATTTGGAGAAAAGATTGTTGACCCAAAAACCGGAGACGAAAAGCCTGTTACAATCTTTGTTGATGATGGCATCCGTCCAGGAACTCCTTTGGCAGATCTTGCGAAACTTAAGCCAGTATTTAAGAAAGACGGGTCGACCACTGCTGGTACATAACTAAGCTCTCTTCATTAGCCACAAGTGGTATATCTTGGCACGTGATCTTACTGTTTTGTTGTTATCGTAACAGGAACTTCCAGCCAGGTGAGTGACGGTGCTGGAGCTGTCCTCCTGATGAAGAGAAGTACTGCTCTGCAGAAGGGATTACCAATTCTTGGTGTATTCAGGTATTTGCAGCTTCGTTAGATTTGTTTTCTTTCAATGCAACTCTCCAATAGAATGGCACTTGTGAATTTAATAGGTGCACATATTCTGTTCTTGGACTTGAAACGTTTAAATTAATTGCAGGACCTTTGCTGCTGTTGGTGTTCCACCCGCGATTATGGGTATTGGTCCTGCTGTTGCAATTCCAGCTGCGGTCAAGGCTGCCGGTCTTGAACTGAATGATATCGATCTTTTTGAGATCAATGAGGTGATTATAAGATGCAAACCTCTGCTATTTCCTTGTATTTTTCTGTCAAGATAGGGAGGGGAGATTAAAGTTTTGTTTGGTTTATTCCGGCAGGCATTTGCATCACAATATTTGTATTGCCAAAAGAAGCTTGAACTTGACCCACAAAAGATCAATGTCAATGGAGGTGCAATGGCTATCAGACATCCTTTGGGTGCCACAGGTAACTAAGAGAACACACATACAGTTTCATGTTAATTGAGTGTGTTGGTTGATGCTTTGTATTACCTCGATCTATATCTAATTTGTCGACTTTGACAGGGGCACGTTGTGTTGCGACTCTACTGCACGAGATGAAGCGTCGTGGCAGAGACTGCCGATTTGGCGTCGTGTCAATGTGTATTGGTAAGTGTCATTCTCTGTTGTCTCATTCTCTCTTGCTTGTTCCTCTTTTTTCATGTGTGACGTGAATGCTAAGTAACTTGTGCAATGCAGGTACGGGAACGGGAGCAGCTGCTGTTTTTGAGAGAGGCGACGCTTGTGACGATCTATCCTATGCTAAATAGATCATTTAATCTCCCGTCTGTTGTTAGTTACATGTGTCTGGTATTTTACAGGAAAAAAAGAACATTATTAAAGTGGGATTTTTACAAGAATAATGTGGCTGTAACAAGTTACTTGTTCGTATTATTTTCATTCTGTATTTGTTCAAAACTTTCGGTATATTTCTTGCTTGTTGGAAATTGAACTTGTATTTTATCATAGTTTCAAATGTTACCTGATTGTCGGTCAAGTCTACATATACCAGACAAGAAAGTTGCCTTGTGGTGTCTTGTTTGGTCTGTTGTTTCGCATAAATGTCGAGATTTCAAGTGTTGTTGTTTTGTTACCGTTTATTTCTCGCTAGCGAAGCATTAGAAAGTGAATCTGTTACTGGTTATTCTCTTCTAAGCTACTACCATAAGCTTTTTGACAAATTCAGATGCATCGATCATGAATAGATAAGCTCATGAATAAAGATGTTGGGTCATTAAGGTACTAGAACTTAACCTTGAATTGGCAGATGCGTTTTAATACAATGTTTTCGCATTTTACCAAGAACAAAACCGTGAGACAGGCGCGCGAAATCGGACATGTCATCCATGAGTCAGTTCGTTGGGTGTTCGACCTTCCTTCATTTCTTAAATGATTTATGGGATGAATAAGAATCATATCACATAATTACGTGATTTCTTAAACGATACTTAACAAAAGTAAAATCATTTTAAACAATCAATGGCACAATGGTCCCGTTTCTGATCTCATAAGGTTAGGGTCGCCCGAGCACTCCAGGTGGCAAGTCATCCAAGAGATGGTTTTGGTTCCCTTTTACACCAAACAACAAGAAGTGAAAGAAGCTGTCAGGGTTTATCGGGGATATGATGAGCATGGATTCTGCCATATCATGTTTCAATTTGCTTTGCTTGTTTACAGTAGTAGATTACTGTGATCACCTTTTTCTTCACTGGATATGACTTCTAAGTAGCTAGTAGCTTATGTTTTATAATGTTACAAATAATTTAAAGATATTAAAAATTAATCAATCAAAAGACCATAGTAAGTAAAACTAATGCAAGCTAGCATAAAAAAAAAAAGCCAGTGCTTAATCTAAACATGTAAAAAAGATAAATGTCAATTGGGTTGATCATCCCACATCGAGCTTTGAAGGAAAGTAGCAAGAAATATTTTATTATAAAGAGGGAAGGAATGGTAACATTTAAGGTAGGGAAGTTTAAAGTTTGAAAAACCAATGTTGCATAATCAACTCGAGTTATAATTTCTTAACTGATTTGTGACCATTGGTTATTTAAATTTTTTACAAACCCAGCATTTTTATATGAAAATCTTGGGTTCTATGGTCCTTGAGAGTGGTTTAAAAGTTACGTGAGATCTAGGACACTGTTAAAGGTACAACTAATTTATAATTCAAAATGGACTTACGTAATTTATAATTTAGTGCGAGTAGTACCATATATTATAAATTAGACTAAAATACACCGTTGGTCCCTGAACTTGCCTCGAAGGATCGCGATGGGACGAACCTGGCCATATTCATCGCGATGGGACAAACCTTGGCCTTTAAATGCCAAATCAGTCCCTTTGACCAAGTCAACATCTGATTTTTGTTTTGTAGTCGAGGGTATTTTAGTCCATACACATTTATACTTTTATAACACATTTATATTTTACCCCTTCATCTTTCATCCTCTTCATCATCTACCCAAATCATTCATCTCCCCAACATCATCATCTCCCAACAATCATCCTGGAAAAAATATGTTGATGAACATCTGCACATTATTCCCTCGGTCTCGTTCGGTTTTGCTAGTATGGATAGGCAGTTAAGTATTAATAGAAGTAAGGTATGACGAGTGATAACAATTTTACGGCATGACTAAACGAGCCTTGTTTAGCTTTACATGATAAATCTCTCACTCTGCACTCAACCCACCACCATTTTTCTGATGAAGATATTAAATACCCAACTGTTTTGGTCAATTAATCATTAAACCAGTATCTTTCTTTCAGTGGCCGATCAAAACTTAAGCCAATTTTACCATTGCCAATTACCATTAGCGCGTACAAAAATAATATGGCAACATGCCAACATCGAGTGGTCATTTGTGGAGCATGCACATTGCACAGTGACCAGCAAAGACAAACATATGGGTCAATAAAGGAAATACAAGGATAGTCGTTCCAACAAAAACCACAATTACGTATAAGCAAAGTACTAAATAAGCATAAGGATCTTTGAAACTTTGTTTGCAATGTTCTGAATCAGAAACATTATGTATCTGTAATGCATACATGCCAATGAACCTTCAACTGTACACTTGATGTCCAGATAAATATTCAAAAGAGAATGTGGAATCAAGGAACCGAGGGAAATGATGGGTTATAACAAACTGCAATTACCATACCGTCTATAAAAATTTCTCAATGGAAGCAGTTAGAGTTGTTTTTGGAACTGCACCAATAATTGCATCCTTTTTCTTGCCGTTGAGAAAGATCATGATTGTGGGAATGCTACGAATTCCATATTGAGTTGCAATGGATGGGCTGTCGTCAGTGTTCAGTTTGTAGCATTTGAGTCTTCCAGTGTATTCCTTTGCCAATTCACCAATGACAGGCAAGAGCATATGGCAGGGTCCACACCATGGGGCCCAGAACTCAACCATCACGGGCCCATCGGCCTTGAGCACTAGAGACTCCCATGTTTCATTGGTAACCGAGGGAACTGCAGTTACAAAAGCCAAATGACAAGATTATAAGGTTTTGTCATTGAAGGAACTCGCAACAAATATCATTGAAGGAACTCGCAACAAATATCCCTTCCAACTTTCATAATGAATACCAAAGCAAAGAAGGTTTTGTCACCCATTGGCATAAAGCTATAAAATTTGTCATGGCGTAAGAAGGGAATCTTTTTACATGAAACTCATGAACTCTAATGGGACCGAAACAAATACGAAGTATACACGTTCACCAAAAAAAGATTACAGTTAAGTTAGCTTTGTCCTGCTTTTACATACATATATTTTGAAAACAGGTGCTTTCAAGAGTATTTAGCTTATTTAATAGAGTATCAAACTGAAACCAGAATTCCCACTATTGAAATGCATAAAGAATCAAAGAGCTACTACAGAACTTGCTTAAAATTGTAATATTCAGATACTTTGCTCTTCAAGTAACTCGCAAATTATGATTATTTGATACATAAATATATAAAACGACCAATCAGGACATTCTAGTGAATAGTTAGAAATTTAAGATAGGAGTAAACGTGTCTTTAACTAAAAAAGGGAGGTAATTAGGCAACCTTATTTTACACTTCAATAACTGGTTAGGTACTTGTGTTGCAGATAGTATGAAAGTGATTATTTGAATTCCTAGGATATCAGATAGTCGGTTTTTAATGTTTGGATTTGGGTTTTGCAAGGGATAATCCGTCTCAAAACGCAAATCCAAACACACCATTATATTATAAGGGTAGTTTATCAAAATATGTGAGAGCAAACAGGAAATTTGGTGACATATCCATAAAAACTTACCTGCAGTGACAAATGCTGTCAGGCAAGGACGTGAGCTTGTTGCTAGAGACATCTAAAATCTTCAATTTCAGCAATAAGCCAATGGAATCTGGTAACGATTCCAAGAGATTGATTCTCAAGTCCAGCAATTGAATCTGGTAAGACCTGTTCCAACACACGGACGGATGTTAAATATGAAATCTGGAAAGTCCATTCCAGAAAAGCTAAAAACTATTTCGACCCATTTACTTATAACGGTTGACTTAGATTATCTTTTATCTCTAAGAGGCCAAACGAGTCAAAGTCACTCCAAGTGTATTGTTAATGCATAAAACCAAAACTCTGGTAATCATAATTGGCGGACTAATTGTTTATAAGAAACTTTAAATATTTGTTCAAAGATGTTTCAGGTCAACCCAACCCGATCATTTTTGACCGGTTACCCAACCCACCTATGTTGCCATCTCCACAAAGAAGAAATAATCAGGTCATGAACCATAAGAACCCCCAAAGTGGTTAATATTTTTAACATTGCTTGCTCATAATATCTCACTACAAGATCAAAATGAAACAATTCTTTCTGGTCTACTACGGAAACACAACGTTAAAATTTTGCACGCTACCTCTCTTTAATCAAAACTAAGAAGTTGATTAAAAGATGGCTGGAAAGATGAATACATCAGTGCTAACACCTAATGAATGTTTAATACTCCATAGTGAATAACTTTGAGAAGAACAATATCTTACAACCATGTTTTGCTACACTTACTATTTGAAAAGCCGTAATTATTCTATAAGTAACTCTAACCTTCAATCAATAAAAAGGTAGTCCAGATTAAGTTAAAACTTTTACACATTCATAGGCAAACAGCAAAAGTTTAACTATAACGAGTAAGCCAAGGTGTATCTGTTTGTGTAAAATGATGCAAGTGTCTACGTGTGTTTATGGAATGTAGATTGGCTCTTCATCGAGTATATAACTAAAATATGGCATAACCATATTAGAGGTCTATAAAGATATCTACTTCTGTTCATTTTTTCACCAAATACAGACGTACAAATTCAGTTTGTGTTTGTCCTATCGAGAAATTAGCAAATGAAATTTGACATAGTGATAATAACTCCAGTTAAATAAAAAGTAAGAAATTTACCAAGAACGTTTTGGGTCCGGTAAGAAATTTACCAAGAACGTTTTGGGTCCGGGTGGCCCTAATGATGATCTCAGTACGCATAGGCGTAACCCTAACTTCAACACCAGAGTAACCACCAAATGATGAACATGTGTTGAGTGTAAATACAGTAGTTGGTGTTAAGGAAGAGCATATGAAACACATTGATTGTTACTGGGGAGATGATGATTATGTTGGGGAGATGATGAACAGGATGATGTTGGGGGAGATGATGATTTGGGGAGATGAATGATTTGGGTAGATCATAAAGAGGATGAAGGGGCAAAATATAAATGTGTTATAAAAGTATAAATGTGTATGGACTAAAATACCCTCGACTACAAAACAAAAATCAGATGTTGACTTGGTCAAAGGACTTCTAGCGAGTGAAAACCTTGAAATAGGGAGCCCCGACGATGAAAAGGGCCAGTTTCGTCCCATCGCGATGAACAACAACAAGTTTAGGGACCAACGGTGTATTTTAGTCTATAAATTATGACGTAGGTACTAGACACATAGTTTTGATATTAGTTTGCAAATGAAACATTTGTAAAAAAAATAGGTATCTTTATGATCGATAAGTTTGCGACATTTTGATACACTATCAACTTATGTTTATTACAGTTTCAAAAACATTGTGGTGGAATTTATGTATTTTTTTCAGTAGACATGACTTATAAGTACTTAATAATTGTGAGATCTAGATTCCAGAATGGACTTGCAAAGTTACAATCATAATTCATGACCATTGCACAATGATCTTTTCCAATATAAAAAGAAAATTGAAACCGCTGTTAAAAAGTAAACTTAATGATTTTGTTCAGCTTTTTATACCAATTATACCAATATAATGCTTATATTTAGTCACCCATGTTTTTACATTGAGCAACTTTGAGCTCGAATTTGCAATGTTTTTTGGTTAAAAGGTTTCTTGATGGCGGAAACAAACTATGTGCTCCTAATGAAAGTCAACATTCTGAAACAACCCAAAATGATTGTTAGGTGACAGGTCATTAAATATGTTTATAGTGCTTGTTCATTTAACAATCAGAATTCCCACAAACAAAATGATGAAAATAAGAGGGGAACGGGTGTCTCCTTTCTCAGTGAAGGATGATGGCAGCCGCCATTTTCTTCAGTTCCAAACTACATGAGCCCGACCGTATCGGCAATAGCTAAAGCAAGACTAACAACTAGTAAAATACGAGTATTCAAAATCAAACAATCCAAATACCATAGAAAGTAAAACTAATGCAAGCTAGCAAAATAAAATGTCAGTGTTTACCATCCCATATCGAGCTTAGAAAGAAAGTATCAAGAAAGATATTATTATAAATAAGGAGGGAAAGGAGGTATTTAGGGTAGGAGAGTTCAAAGTTTGAAAAACCTAAACTTGCAATATAGCCCGAGTTATAATTTCTTAACTTGGGCTAATATGTGAATTTGGTTATTTAAATTTTTTACAAACCAACAATTCTATAAGAAAAACTTTTGTGTTCTATGATCCTAGACACTACCCTTTTATAAGACGGGGTCATACTCACACTACATTTTTTGATGCGTGCATTACAATTTATGCGTTACAGTAAAAAATGTTGTGTAAATATCAATTCCCTTTTATAAGTAGAGTTTGTTTTTTTACTTGTTTGAATCATGTAGGTTGTCTTGTGAAAAAAAAATCCTTGCTTTTTTTGCTGGTTATGACTCTAGGGTTGTAAACACTGGTTTTAGATGCAACAACATGTGAAAGAAGCCGCCAGGGTTTATCGGGAATATGAGCATGGATTCTGCCATATCATGTGTGTGCTCAACTTCGCGGTGGCCGTAGTAAATTACTTGTTTTATAATGTTACAACTAACTTAGAGATATTAAAAATCGATCAACTAAATACCATAGAAAGTAAAAGTGTAAAATCAATGCAAAAAAAAAAAAAAAAAAAAAAAAAAAAAAAAGCGGTGTTTAATCTAAGCATGTAAAAGATAAAATTCAATTGGGTTGAGCATCCTACATCGTGCCTTGAAAGAAAGTAGCAAGAAAGGTTTTATTATAAATAGGGAAGGAGATGTAGTACTTAAGGTAGGCAAGTTAATTTTTTGAAAAATTAATGACCATGTGTAGGTTGAAGTTGTAATTCCATAACTGAGGCCTTATTGTGATAATTGATTATTGAGTAAACTACACCATTCGTCCTTGTGGTATACGTTGACCATCAAGTTTCGTCCCTTGACCAAAAAAATTGCACCGTTGGTCCTTAACTCCGAATCGTTAGTCATCGTTGGTCCTTCGCTCTAACGACACTCACTAACGTTCGTTATGTATTTATATTTAAGGGTATAATGGTCATTTCATGTTCTTTTATTCTTCTCCTACTCACACCCCAACTACCACCTTCTTTCTCTTTCTCTCTCTCTCTTCCTCTTCTCCATCATCATTATCATCATCTTCACCATATCTCTCCGGTCAACATAATCCGGCCACCACCACCACCCAAATTTTGATCCACTACTTTGTCCCCCTTCCCATCTTATAAATTGCCTTCATCTTCACTTCATTAAAATTATAACTCACAAAACAAATAAACTTCCCTCTCACCTCTGAGAATGGTACAGCAGATTCACGCTATCTTCTCCTTTGGGAATGCACTTCTTCTCCCTCCCACCCTAGAAACTATCATGTTCTTCTTTGGTGATAATCACCCAACACCATCACCATCATCAAACGAGTCAATCAAGAAAGTGAAAAGAGAAGTTTGATCTATCCTTTTTTATGCCACTCTCTCCTCCTCGATCTCACTCCCCCAAAATCTGAAAAGTATGAGACTAATCTATCAATGAAGAACTAAATCTGTCACAACCCTATGAGTAATTATATCATCTTTATCGCCTACCAAGAGAAGCCATCGCTCTCATTCATGTATCCCAGGGTCAACGCCACCTAGAGATTGAAGGTGGATAAGGAGAGAAGCTGGTTATGGTGGGTTCTCATTCTTCAAGACCAAAAGAGGGTCAATGACCTTCCTTACCTTCTCCCTTTTATACCAATCGATTTTCAACATGATCGACACAATCACATCTCGCAATAATAGTTCTCACAACAACCATGAACCAAGTCTGTAAACAAAAACGAATCCTAATCTAGACACAACCAAGACCCTCACCGTCACTCCCAACAACTCACAATCACACAAACAAGAATCGGACTTACAAAGAAACAAACAAAAAATCTCTGAATCGATTCAAACTTTGCTACTAATATTTTAAATATTTTTAGCTTGAACTTATTTCCGCATAGATCTAAAATGTAAAACACAATATCCATAAACATGTACTCATATTCGTGGTGGATTAAAGGTGGATATTTGATTTGGTTTGTGTTTGATTTTAGAGGAACGAGGATTAGCTTTTCGAAAGTTGCGTGTTATTTGGAGATATAAGGTGGAAGAGGTGTTCGATTTGCAGATGAGATGAGACGAGTTTGTGATGAGTTTGGAGAAGGAGAGAAATATTAGGTGAGAGTGGGGGCAGATGTTTATCAGGTGTGTGTGTGTGTATTAGGTGTGAAATGACAAATATACCCTTCACTTAAATAGGCTTAACGCCCGTTAGTCCAACCAGTTAGTGTGAGGGACCAACGATGACTAACGATTCGGAGTTAAGGACCAACGGTGCAATTTTTTTGGTCAAGGGACGAAACTTGATGGTCAACGTATACCACAAGGACGAATGGTGTAGTTTACTCTTGATTATTTAAAATTTTAGCTGACCAACAATTTTATAAGAAAAACTTGTTGTTCTATGATCCTTGATTTGTACTTGTTGATGTTGTTGGCTTAGGTTTTGTGTGTTCAAAGAATGTTAAGAGATACATCCAACGGGCTTACATAAAAAGTGGAAAACTTACAAGCTACGACCAACTCCTCAAATTTAGATATCCTTTTACATGTTTTACAGTAGTAAATTAGTGTGATTACCTTTTTATTCAGTGGATATGACTTCTAAGTAGCTAGTAGCTTATGTTTTATAATGTTACAAATAACTTAAAAGATATTAAAAATCAATCAATCAAAAGACCATAGAAAGTAAAACTAATGCAAGCTAGCATAAAAAGAAAGTCGGTGCTTAATCTCAAGGTTGTCAAAATCGCGATCCTGCTCGTAGGATCGTACGATCCTACACACAAAAAACGACCAGGATCTTAACAAAATCGTAATTCAGGTAGGATCGCAGCAGGATCGTAGGATCGCGCGTAGGATCGGATCGGATCGTATAGGATCGCCTATTATTAGTTTTTTTGTTTTTTTTTTTTTTTTTTTTTTTTTTGTTTTCTTTTTGGTATATTAACTTATTAAGTATAAGCGCGTGTCTTAAAGCCCAATGACCAAGAATTTTACAAAAAAATTATTATTTTGGTGCTTTTAATTAATTGTCTCTTGCAAGATTAATGAGTTTAAAGTTATTATGTTTTTATGGACTATTTAGAAATAGTTTAGATGTGTCTTTTTGGGTTTATTATGAAAAACGATTTCGTGTTTTGTAAAATGTAAGAAGCTTATTTTTGAAGTAAACTATCTACATACTTGACCCAATTTTGTTCATATTTTATTTTATGTTACATATAAAAGCATGAATATTCTAATTTAATTTATTTTGTCATCAAGAAAAAAAAATTAAGTAATATCAGAATATTCTAATTTAATTTATTTGGTCATCAAGAAAAAAAAAATCTGTGTTGCCCTCTATTATAAATTATGTCGTTTCATTTTCAGATACAATCTTTTATCTTTTTGCATTAATCTATATATTGTAACAAAAAAGTTACAGAATCACGTGCTAATAAATTAATATTATCTTTTTGCATAAATGTTATCACGAAAAAACTATAATAAAAAAAAAATTAAAATAAGAAGTAAGTGCACCGTGCACGTATGTAGTAACTTTGTGCAAGTATGCATTGCAATATATCTAATATTCTACTACTACGGTACTTGAACATATAACTTTTTCTTTTATCATCCATTTAAATTCGTTTATTATATGAAACATTATATAAAAATATAAAACTACAACCCCTATACAAAAATATATACATTTTCATAGGATCTTACGATCCCGATCCGATCCTACGATTACGATTTTGCAAAGCCAAAAACGATCCTAGGTAGGATCCCGATCCTGACAACCTTGCTTAATCTAAACATGTAAAAAAGATAAAATGTAAATTGGGTTGATAATCCCACATCGAGTTTTGAAGGAAAGTAGCAAGAAAGATATTATTATAAATAGGGAGGGAAAGGTAGTATTTATGGTGGGGAAGTTTAAAGCTTAAAAAACCCTTTTTGCAGAATAGCCCGAGTTATAATTTTTTAATTCGGGCTCAAATGTGAAATTGGTTATTTAAATTTTTTACAAACCAACAATTTTTTAGAAAAGCTTGTGGTCCTATGATCCTTGAGCTATACTTTTTAAGACTTGAGGTTATTGATGTTGCACATAACTCCACATTTACGACTAGTGCGCTTTTGGCTATTCATTATAATTCCCAAACTCACAAAGATAGTTTCAAGTGATAATTTTGACACCACACGAAAATGATCATTAGGTGATAGATCATTAAATATGATTATAGTGCGGCTTGCTCGTTATGGAAGTCTAACATTTTTGCCGAAATATCTATGTGTGACTTGTTGGTTTTATGGACAATAAATTAATAGACGTGAGTTAGGATCGAACTCGAGACTTTGGGATTGCACACTTTACGTATGAGAATTTAAAGTTAATAATTAAATATAAATGTTGTATTTATTTATTTATTGAACGAAATAACTAACGGACGTTAAGTAATTAATGTAATGGACTAACGGGCGTTAAATGTTTATGGAAAAGGACTAAATTGCAAAAGTTGGGAAGGTTCCGGAATCCCTTTGGGGAATCCTACACCGATCGGCCATCAAGAAAAGGAAACAAGGACCAACTTGTTCACCAAGTTTACTTGGGTATATATACAAGGCTAGGGGTCTTGTTTTTCCATCTCTTGTGCTCATAAGCTAAACCTAAAAAATAGTTTTGTGTGTGTTTTCTTTGTCCAAACCGATCGGCCACACCTTTAGTGTGTCGATCCAAAACCTTTTCCACAAAACAAGTTATTTGTTTGATAAAAACTAGCGGTACTTTAATTCGGTTTAGTACGTGTGTACAAGAACTTAGTAATAACATACTTTTGTTATTATCTTGGATTGAATTACAAAACGGTAAGGGGTAATTCATATAATTCTATAAACCCTAATTAGGGTTCATCCTAATTGCTAGTTTGTGGATTTGATTCTTGTTCGGCTAGAATCAAGAAAGGTACGCATACTTTATTCTTTAGTTAATTAATTATTCATTATATGTTCCTATACGCTTCGCACTTACTTTGATGTTTATTGTTTATATTTATGATTGTCATGTTATATAATTCCAACAGTGGCATCACGAGTCATTGGTTTTAATGAGTAATTAATTACTAAACACGTAAAAAACGGATATTGTATTGTGTTTGATATGATTTATTCTAGGGTTTTGGTTATGATTATATAAACCCTAATTTTAGGGTTAAGGCTTTTGCCCTAATTTGGTTTTAAAAATCTATTATGGATCGTAAATTTTTTTTAGGGTTTATATTAATTGTTATGTTATCAATATCGAAACCTAGATTTAATATATTTGTTACGTGATAAATTCATGAATAAAGTGTTATGTGACATGGAATTGTATGCGATCTTGTGACTTAATTGAATAATTGTTATGTTATATCCATGATGATACATGCATGTTTGTCATGGATAGTTGCTTGTATTATTATTTAATTGTTAAGATTGGATTAATTGTTAAGTTTTATACACATGTATATTTATGATAAATCTTGAATTGGGGAAGACTCCAATTACATATATTAATGAATCAATTATGTGCAATTTGGTATATTATTAATTATGGGTTTACGCAATCGATTCGTCGATGTATGTGGCTCACTTTCAATTGAGAGAGTGAAAGCCCTAATTAATATATACGTTAATTTAACCTAGACATTGATTATTAATAGGGTTTTATCGAATAAGTTGCATGTGGCTACTTGTTTACACGTATAAATTGTTTATTATGTGCATTGTTTTTAGTTGTTTATATTTTTTATTGGCATTACTTGTTTGTTTATTATGTGCGACGGTTTTAAGCAAAGGGTAATTTTGAATAGAAAATAATACGGACTAAACAATGGTGAAATTTGATTTGTTTTGGAAGAGTTAAGTTTTCAATAGTTTAATTGATTGGTGACTTTGGTACAATGATGAACGGCTCACCCATTCGAATGAACTATAAAGGGTTATTTAAGAAGTGCGACGATCACATTGAATGGATGTCTAAGGTTATGCGTTTGCGCTTACACGGTCCTCGCCCTCTGTAAGTTCGAATGGAGCTACTTAGTAAGCCATAAAATGTACAAGCTCATCTTAAGGCGAATTAGTTTTAATTCCATGCGCCACTTGGTGGTAATTATCCGAAACACTAAGTGTTTACACTTATGCAAAAGTACGGTATAATGGATGATAATTAACACTAAATTCCTTGATTGGTGAACCCAATACCTCAATCAAAACTTTGATAATTTGATCTTTATGAATTGGTAATAAAAGTTTTTATTAAAATTATGCTACAAGATGAATGCATGACATCTTTGTACATATTTGATTTGACCACATAAAATCAAAACTAGTACCCTTTTAAATTAAGAATGTGCCATCTAATTAAAAGGAACACTTGAAGTTGCAATTTACGTCATGAGAGTACTTGGCGAGATTGTGATGGAAAGGTAAATCTCTATGTAAAGTCGACCTTACATGGACATATTTGCGCTTCTTTAAGTTAGACACTTAAGTTGAGTAGGAAGTGAGACATGGACTCAATGGCATAAGATGGGATGAAACATGTTTATATTTGCAATAGCGTTGGAAAATATAAATCCCATAATGATCTAGGAGTTGGAAATTGTTTGCCAATTAATGTACGACAGATTACCTTATTATATGCGTTCGTTGCTAGCAGATCAACTGATGTAATGAACCTATGATAATTTGGATCCTAGTTTTCGAGAAAATTCTATGGTTATATGAATATTACCTTGGGTATTTTATTTTCTTGAAAAGTTTAATTATCGAAAATACTAAAATTGAATTTTGCTAATTCTTTAAATGTATTAATGCAACATTAAATCGTAAACGTAGGTTATTCTTGTATTGGTAAATTGATCTACACCTGTAAGGGTTTTTGGTAGAGTCAACTTTGCTAATAGAATAAACCTAGTCCTCTTTTCACGCGAAAGAGTGAGATTCAATCATATTCCTTTTCATGAATGAAGAAAGGTATGATAGGACAATTAGAATTGTCTAAATTCTAAATACATAACTTGTAAGCAAATTTTAATAGTTAAGAAAATTGCATATTTCTGAGTTATTAGATTAGAAGCTAGACTAATTACTGTATAATTGGTAAAAGACAAACTAGCATATTTTATCTAGTTGTTGTGCTTTGACCATTTAAAATACTGCTTACAATTGTTGGAATAGTAGAACTATTAAGAAAGAAATTGCATGCCCAATTTTTCAAGTTAATAGCATTGATGAATAGTTCATCATCTACATAGTAGAATACACTCTTTTAGTACATAAGTAATTGTTATGTATGGACTTTATCAAAAGTGTAGGGAAGTAAATAGAACACTATTTTCTTTTACTGGTTAATGAAACACTTACAATGTTGTCAAATTCAGTGGGAGTGTTGTGTTCTTATTACTGAATAAGGAATTAATGTAATGATCTCTTATTCAGTGGGAGTTACAAGCTTTGTCATCTTGGTAGTAACCCGATTATCTCTAGAATGTCTTAAGATAATTACTTTCCACTTGTAGACACTTATGTTTTCAAGGATAGTCATGTACGTTTCCTTATTAGACAATGAAGTGGTTCTACATCTACTAGTTATGCTAATATCAATGACACAATCATATTAGTCACATAAACAAACATATGTCGTGTTGTTTATCTGCTACATGATGTTGTTTCATGCACAAGTGGGAGAAATCTATATTGTGTGCAAGGTACAACATATAAGTATATGATTTAAAGGATTCTCTTGACTGCAAGGTAAGAGACTAACGTTCTAATATAACTTGAACATATCTAATTCAAGAAACACTAGGTGTTGAAATTTACGTCATGTGAGAACTTGGCGAGATTGCAACAACAAAGTAAATCTCTATGTAAAGTCAGACCTTGCATGGACATATTTACAGTTTCTAAATTAGACAAGTATTTAGAACATGTGTCAAAATGATATATAAGACTACTTCAAATTAAATATTTATGTATTATTAGAATGACATAAAATTAGCTGAAGTAATCTAATCCTACTTCAATTTGTTTATTTATGTATTTTGGAATGACATAAATGAAAAATAATGTAGTCCTGCATTATTGTGAAGTAAAATAAATTAACTTGAAATTACTATTGAAACCAAGAGTTGTGTTCATAATTACTTTAGTTAAACATGTTTATGATTCATTGTAAAGACATAAACATAAAGTCTTTTAAGACTTATAATAAAGTAAGACGTTAACTTGTTATGTTTTTAATTAAGACATATACAAGAAGTCATTGAGTTGATCAATGATTTATAACGATAATGGGATTATAACGTTTATGTTTCTTGTTGAAACATGGATATGAAGTGACTTGGTCAAAAAGTACTTGTGTTATAAAGCATGTAATTGGCTTGGAAAGTCTATTATACCATTAAGTTGACTTAGTTGGTAAATAGGTAAGCCAAAAGGAATATGTTTATCTTATATATTGTTAGATTGTCTTACAATATTAATTCTAATGAATACCACAAGTTGATGGTATGTTCAGTTAGGAGAATCAAACTCCATTTGATTTGTTTGATTCATGATAACCATAACTTCTTTCTTAAAAAGTAACAAGGTTAGAAAATTGAGTATGGATTGGATATACTAAATATGACTCCAACCTAGAAGATTAATAAAACACCATTTCATTATGGAATGTGATGAATCACATTAAGTTTTTAAAGTTGAAGATTCTGAATTTGTTAAACTACTTATGAATAGGTTATTAACAAACTTAAGTCAGGAATTATCAATGTGTATTTGTAATGTCCCAAAAAGAGAACAATGTAGTTTTGATCTAACTGCTAAGTATATATAGATAGTCTATAGATTACAAAAGGCAAGTGGGAGTTTTTTTTATCTTGAAAGATAAAATTACAAGATACATAATCTTCTAAAACACACTAGTAAATATCATGATGAGGTTAGACATGTAAATGATAGACCTCATGATGATGGAATTTTCATTCATAGATCTGCAAGGATATCTCGGATATTTGACTTATATCTTGAGAAATATGAGTTCTGGGATTATAGTAAACCCGATAATCATTATGATGGATTACCAAATATTGAATTGGGTAAATTACTCATACTATGAATGTTAAAGATGCTGTCCATAAAGATACTCAATTTTGGAATTTTGGTTTATCTTAATAGTTAGACTTGAGAATGGAATTGAGTTTCTTCAAAGAGATGAAAAACCCTAGTGGTTTGAATTTCTATGTAGAAATCATATGGACAATATTCTACACATGTTTAATGCATGTCTTATGACAAGATTATTAATCATACTTAAGCAATTAATTGTGATTGAATATTCTTTTCTAGACACATTAAATATATAAAGATGATAATTGTCATACTTATTTTCATTAATATGAAATATGACAATGGAATATCAAAACTCTTTCTTGAGAAATTACTTGAGCGAGGACGGTAAGTAATTGAAAGGTTTTTTGAATTCATATAATCTTTGGAAGTGTACGAAGTGCAATAATTCATGAATGGATAAATGCATGCATCTATGAAATTATTCTTATATTAAATTATTAAATGCATTTTCGATTTATAATTAAAATAAGATAAATTTTAAGTATTCCTGAAAGCTAGTGGGAGTATTATGTTAAGGTTTTAAATCTTATATGTTGTATAACATATAGGAAGTAACATTCCTTGTAAGCTAAATGTTAAGTCTTAGATTGGAATGAAACTTCACTTGTAAGATTTAAGAATTAAAACATACAACCTTGAAATATATGTTTATTGTTAATAAACATGTGCAGTAAAATTAAATGATTCTAATAAAACATGATATATCATTTGGGAAGTTGATAAATATCTTTTGACAAGATAGAACGTGAATGAATTCTAAGGTTGACCTGTAGATTCATCATGTACATCATGTTGTGTATTAAAATTGTTGTATCATTCTTGAATAAGAAGTGATTTGACAACATTGATATCTAATTAAAAGTTATTAGATAACTTGTGTAATGAATATTCTAATAGAATTACATCCTTAAAGCCTGGAATTGCTCCTAGATTCTATGGATGAACAATATGTCAATTGTTGTGCAAATTGTCATCAGCTTCAAACTTGAATGTTTGGAAGACATAAAACATTACACAATAAGATATTAAAGTTTACGGAGTTTTAATGAGCATATTGTTGTTTGCATACAATGATGCTGGTTTAATTGAGATGACACTCAATACTAGTCATGGTAGGATTTCATCCTTGTTAATGGCCATGTGACCTAGTTGTGCTTATCTAAGAGCGCAGTTGCATTATACATTAAAAGAATAAGAATACTTTAAACTTTAAAATGTTTGAAAGTTTAAATTGTCATAAAATTGGTGATAGAGGATGTCACACACTTTATGAATTATTATGTGAATTGTTGAATGCACACATACAAGAACTTCATTAATTGAATTCTTGAAATAAGTATTCTCAAAATTACGATAGATCAAGTTGGTTGATTTATGCCTTGTCAACAAGTATGATTGTCATTACTTGAGGCATAATTCATCAACTGAAATTTTCATGCATCGATCTATTTGGTATTTGGATAAGGGATGTTAAACAATTGTTATAATAAATCAAATACTTGGTAAGTTTGATTTTATAATATATTGTATCCTATATTTGCATGTTTAATCCGAGAATAAATTTATTTATTCTAAATCGTCCGTTGTCAATTAATGATATGGGAGTATCATTAAACTAAGACAAATCTGAGAGATATGGTAGAATATACTTGAAAGTATATTGATGAGAATGCATACCAATTTCAGATGATATTCAATGAATTGAATATAGGATTTATCCCAACTACATAATTTACTTTGTGGATATTGTTATAAGTAAATTATGAATAGTTATCCTCAGACTTGAGATACCAGATAAGTGTCATGAATGTAGTGCATTTACGTGGAACAACTTAACGCTATACGTGGCGGTAGTCATAAGGGTTGTTTCTGAAGTGTTGCAAAGTTCATGGGTTATTCTCGTAGTCAAGATAGAATTTGTTCCTTCAAATTTATTTGGAGTTTAATCTTCTTTGGGCCCTCGTAGGGTTGACAAGATGTTTGTGTGGCACACCCAAAGTTCTCCCCAATATGTTCGAAGATTTGGTAATCTTGCTCAATCAATTATAACGAGAAATGAATAGTTGGATAAAGAATGACTTAATTCCATATCTTTATTTAACATGGTATTAGAAACAAAAGGATAATAATAATGAGAAATCATTAAAAGGTTTTCCAGAGCCTTGCTCGAGTTGTACTAGAGGCATCGAAGTGTTGCTAGACGCTAACCGAATGTGATCACTCTATTAAGATATGTCCAGTGGGAGTGTTGGTTTTATGGACAATAAATTAATAGACGTGAGTTAGGATCGAACTCGAGACTTTGGGATTGCACACTTTACGTATGAGAATTTAAAGTTAATAATTAAATATAAATGTTGTATTTATTTATTTATTGAACGAAATAACTAACGGACGTTAAGTAATTAATGTAATGGACTAACGGGCGTTAAATGTTTATGGAAAAGGACTAAATTGCAAAAGTTGGGAAGGTTCCGGAATCCCTTTGGGGAATCCTACACCGATCGGCCATCAAGAAAAGGAAACAAGGACCAACTTGTTCACCAAGTTTACTTGGGTATATATACAAGGCTAGGGGTCTTGTTTTTCCATCTCTTGTGCTCATAAGCTAAACCTAAAAAATAGTTTTGTGTGTGTTTTCTTTGTCCAAACCGATCGGCCACACCTTTAGTGTGTCGATCCAAAACCTTTTCCACAAAACAAGTTATTTGTTTGATAAAAACTAGCGGTACTTTAATTCGGTTTAGTACGTGTGTACAAGAACTTAGTAATAACATACTTTTG
>CM040242.1:278590462-278617888 GCA_022545495.1 Chrysanthemum lavandulifolium | reverse complement strand
CACCTTATGAAAAGGCTTGGCCGAAATTTGCAAGAGAAAGACAAGAAAAACTTTAGGTTAATGTGTGTGCACAAAAGCTATGAAAACCATTAACCCTAGCCTTTGTATATATAGTGTACAAAATCTTTGGGAACAAGTTAGGGTTTTGGTTGTGTAAAACACCCCTATGGCCGGCCATACTAAGCCCCCAAAGGATACCCATATCTTTTCCATATTAAGATTTTTCACTCCTAGTCCTTCTCTTTACATTTAACGGTCGTTAGTTATTTTCCGTTAAATACTTAATGATCTTTAGTCGAGTTTTGTATAATAATTAATCATAATCAATTGACATTAATTATTAACTTTAATTCTCATTCGTAATGTGTGCAATCCCGTGATCACGAGTTCGAATCCGGACATTTACGTATTTTTAAATATATATTCATTTCCAACAGACGATATCTCATAATGTCCTCCTAATCTAGTATTAACGTATTGCTGAAAGAGTTGGTTCTATACTCTTATTTTATTGTTACTCCACCAGAAATCTATACCTCCCGAATAAAGACTAACTTCGAGTGTCGTTTTTTAATATTTTATGGTTGTTTCAATTTGGGGGAAAAGAACATGTTTTCTTCCATTTTAGCTGTGTCTATTGGTATTTATAAATGGTTTCATGACCCTTTTAACTCATGTACATCAAATACTTTAGTCATTGTAGAGTAATTATGAACCAAAAGTAATATCTTATTAATCATTTTGGGTGCCGATTAACTCTTTAGCAGACAATGAGCATCTATTCAGTGACTATTAATTAGAAGTTTGGATTGAAACAGTCTTCATTAACCGGTCAACAAACATATTTTTTCAAATAAACATGTCTACGCAATGTACTTTGTAAATTGTCAAAGATACGCAATAAATTTTCAAATAATTTTCGATCTAGCTAATATGACCGGTTAGCGCGAGTTACTGTCATCATTAATTAAAGTTACACCGTTGGTCCCCAAACCGGACCAAATTACAAGATATACTCCTATTTTGATAACGCTCGTTAAAAAACACTTTTTAACTTTTTTATATTGCGTATTTTTAGCTTTCACCCAACATTTTATTACATGATGAGAGTTTTATTGGTTGAAGAGTTTAGTGGTTTCAGTTTTTTATACGTACAGTTTTTTGTTTGAATATACAATAATAAAGTAAAATTCATTTGTAATAATATTTATATGTATAGTTATCATGAAGATTTTTTTGTATAATTAACATATGAAACTCGACTATCCATCGGGCGGGTCAATAAGCTAGTATAAGAAAATTTAGATCAAATGGAAGTACTCTTTCTGAAGTAGAACGGCCATGGATCAATTAAGGTGTCATCCCATGATATTGCTCTTTTTATCCATTTTTATCGGTTTAGTTATGTTCGGCTTAGACGGATTAGGCATGTTTTTCTCTCTTTGGTTTGAACCGAACCGAACCAAGCTGAACCGAAACCGAAAATCTTAAATATATAAAAACGCAAACCGGACCGAATATGGTTGGTTCAGTTTCGATTGGACCGATTCGGCTCGATTTTTCGGTTCGATTCGGTTTGGTTTTCGGTCTGTTTTGCTCAGCCCTATATAAACCACTCTCGTCATCGCATACCGGTAACACTTTATAATTTACAACTTCAGAAAGAGTGATTTATAGCAGGATGTTTGTAAAAAGTAAGTTATATGGGAACAAACAAATATATGATTTTACAATGTCATGCCACAGAAAGAACCTTTACAAGGTCTGTTGGATCCAAAAAAAAAAAAGTTGGCTCGTTTGTTTCAATTTAGGTAGAAGATAGAAGAACGAAGATCCAACTACATCTTAGCTTCGTCTAAAGATATGGAAATTGTATGAAAATACATCAAATTGATCAAATTAAAAGTACGAAAGTATAGTAACAACATTCTAGTTATTGATGCTATTGTTGGATTGGATTTGAATGCACATTCTTTGCTTGAAAATTTCTTCAATTGCATCGATAAATGTTGAAAGATCTTGGCATACATGTATATCTAAGGAATTCACCATTTAACAAACACAAACAAAAATACCGCAACGTTCCTTAGTTCCAATGTACCATCCAAAAGTTCTATAGCCAACTCATGATTCTGCTTAAGCTAATCGGTGTCCGAAAAATATATTTTCTTAAAGACGACCTAATTTGGTTCTCTTCATATTCAATGACTTTAAGTCCAGTCAGTGCATCGTTGATCTTTAAAACACCTTCACACCTACATGTTTGAGAGGAAAATAATCATTTTACAGCAATTACAAAAACCTAAAACCATATGCACCTCTTAAGTATCCTTGCAATACTTTCTGTGCGACTGTCGACTTTTGTACTTTTGTGAGACTAAATTTGTCTTTCATAAGGAAGATTTTTTTTATTTCATTTTTGGAAAAAGAAAATATTTAGTCGCACAATACAATAGCCGTAAGGCGTGCAAAAAAAATCCTAACAACCAACAGTATTTTTAAATTTAAAAAAGAAACACGTGTCAAAATATTAATGACATTACATAAATCGATTTTAAGATATTTTTTTCCCCTATAAAGACTATACTTTCATTTTTTTTATTCTTATTTATTTATTGCTATTTAGAAAATTTTCACTTAATAAAATCAGTTAACTTTTGGTTCCAACAGAAAAATCAAATACTCTCCGATAAGTTTAACCGACACCTGATACAAATTTGAGTCAACCTTTATTCGGACCCGGTTTATATATTCAATTTGATCGGAAATTCCCTTCAATTAAAGAAAGAGATCAAAAAGTGTATCAGATATGAACATCCGCCATTCATAACCTTCTTCTCAATTGAAGGTGAACTCCTTTCCTCCCAGATAAAGTAAACCCAATTCACTATCTATTTTTCTAGGACCTTTGTTGCCTCTGCGAACCCCCTCTTATAAATTACGAACCTTCATTCGAACTCTTATCTACAACTTCTGAACCTTCATTTCAACTCTGCCAATCAGTTTTCAAAAAAAAAAAAAAAAAATCAGTTTTCAACCCTCTACCAGCTACTTTTCTATCTTCATTTAAATCACTTTTGAACCTTATTAACTTCAAAATTAAATTATTGTCATCACTCGCTTTTTTTCTTCTATCATTGCCAACCAGGACAGTCGACACCGTTATAGATCGAAAATTATGATGCATTTTCTCATATAATAACTCTTCCTTTATGTCATTCCGATGCAACTTATAATTGTGCCATAACGAAATTAGCATAACACATACAATATATTTTCAATTTACTTTTATAACACTAATATGATAACGTATACAACCTATAATACATTGTAGCATTTCTCTCCTAATTATTTCTATGGTTTTCATAAATACTTAAGCATTATAAGTAATAAAACAATGTTTACAATTATTTAAAGTACAAACACATTAATTCAACACATACAATTAATATTTATCTTAAATCACCCCATCACTAAAAAATACAACAATTTTATCACATGATTCAATCTAAGAAAGTGTTTGTTTTGAGGTATTTAACCAGAGGTTAGTAGTCAAAGTAGGAATTATTTGTTTGGTTGAATCACATGGGGTTTGAAATTGGGACTCAACCCCACATCAAAGGGCATACGTAAAATCATGAGTGAAGTATCCTTTTCTCGACACATTCAATAATCACTATCTCTTTCTTTCTTCTTTTTAATTTTATTTTCTCATCTATTTTATTTGTTATTGTACTTCTTCACACCATAAAATAAGGTACTTGTCGTGGACCCTTCCATTAATCTATATTATTTTAATATAAAATAAATATAAATATAAACCCCAATTAATCACAACATATAAACCAAACAACTTTTAACACAACCCAAATCCAAATCTAAAACTAAATCCAAATTTAAATCCAAATCCAAATCCTAATCCTAAACCTGACTACAAACCAAACGGGCCCTAAGCAAGCTATGATTTTCATGTTGAAGGAGAAAATAATAAATCTTTATTCGGTTTTTTAATAGAATAGTTTGTCATTGCTTGAAAGTTATTTTAACATGAGATCTCGATATTTGTATAATTATTAGCAAGATGATTCATAATTTTAAAACATTGTTCGTCAAAATTTTTTGTTAAAAGATATTGCCGCTGCAATGCGCGGTTACCCTGCTAGTCTATAATAGTAACAATAAAGTGATCTGCAAATTAAAAAAACACAAAATGGTCAACAAATAAAAAAACACATAAAGGTCAACGACTTGTACAAATTATCACACCTTACATAATAATGATTCTTATAATCATCACACCTTATATAATGATGATAAAACTTATTTAATCTTAACTTGTATAAAGAACACTCACCTCAATATATAAGTTAGCCAGATTTCTTTTGCTTGGCCAATGTGGGATGAAAGCATACATTCTTTCTTGTTTATGAGACACTAGAAGCCATGTCCAACCTTATTACCACTGCTGGACATATTGATCTCTAAATTTATTATTGTTGCGATCATTGTTAGAACTTCATATGAGTCTCAATTAAAGTTCACTAGCTTCGGTCCTCCGGAGTCTTAGGCTTTTCCCTTAGCTGCAATTTAGACAATGCACCATTAGCTCGTCCCGAGTTTTGAATTCGATACCAAGCTTTAGTGTGAGAATAAGTATTTATTTTTTATGAGTTTTAATTTTAGTGAGAAAGTAGTAAGCAGTGGAGTGTGTGAAATCATGTGTTGTCCTTCGTTGTGGACGACTCTGTTTACACTACTCGACCCATGCTTCGCGACACGGGGATTGTAGAGACAAGGATGTCATCTTGGTGAAACGAGAGAATCGTTGTTGGGCATGAGCTATAGCTTCCGGGGCACGGGTTGTCGTAAAGTGTTCAACGACCGTTGTGAGCCTAGCATTGTCCTACCATACTATGTCGTATAATGGTTGTCAGCGCCTATCTGTCAAACTCTGGAGAAGATTATGCTCCTTAAATTCGCAATTACCTCCTGGCCTAGCCTAACCTTCGTTACCCTAGCTTCTTCAGAGGATCGTTCTAGAAGTTATTGGATGTTCTCTAATCTTTCTTATGAGATGTAGACTAAGAGTGGTTTAGCTCATCCGAAATATCTAGAGAAGATGATGTTGAGTTTAAGATACGTGAATACAATAAAACCATGTAGACACCACAGAGTACACAACGGAAGACTAAAGATCATAACAAATAAATAATTAACTGAAAGTATGCGTAACGTACCTCTTGCAATTCAGTAGATCTCTTCAACAAATGTGACAAAGTGGTTTAACGAGTTATCCCTTACCGTTTTATAACTCAAACCAATTGGTGTAAGAATAGTGTCTTACTACCACGTTCTTGTACACACGAATTAACAAACGAATTAAAAGATTGCTAGATCTACAAAACCTTGTTTTAGAAAAACAAAACCAAACACCTTATGAAAAGGCTTGGCGAAATTTGCAAGAGAAAGACAAGAAAACTTTAGGTTAATGTGTGCACAAAAGCTATGAAAACCATTAACCCTAGCCTTTGTATATATAGTGTACAAAATCTTTGGGAACAAGTTAGGGTTTTGGTTGTGTAAAACACCCCTACGGCCGGCCATAATAAGCCCCCAAAGGATACCCATATCTTTTCCATATTAAGATTTTTCACTCCTAGTCCTTCTCTTTACATTTAACGGTCGTTAGTTATTTTCCGTTAAATACTTAACGATCGTTAGTCGAGTTTTGTATAATAATTAATCGTAATCAATTAACATTAATTATTAAATTTAATTCTCATTCGTAATGTGTGCAATCCCGTGGTCACGAGTTCGAATCCGGACATTTACGTATTTATAAATATATATACATTTCCAACAGCTCCCACTTGGATATGTTTACAAAACGTGAAATGACATTGGTTAGCGTCTAGCAATACGCCAATGCCCCCGGTACAACTCGTGTATGGTTTTCTGGAGAAAAACCAAGTTTCGATGATTCATCATCATATTCATCCTTTTGTTTCTAATACCATGTTAATAAGAATATGGATCTCACTCATTTCTTAATTAACTATCCTGTTTCTCGCTTTATGTGAATGATCAAGATTACCAATTCTTCTGAACATATTCCAGAAGACCTTTTATCTAAAATACTTTGTCACATATGTGCATGAAACTACTAGCTAAACGAAGTCCAAACTTATCAGACAAATGATTAAGTTTTTCACCAGGTAATGCCTTCGTTAAAGGATCTGCTAAGTTATCATCTGTGTGAACTTTGAGCAACTCAATTTCACCTATCTCGACTTGTTCTCGAACATAGTGATATTGTCTAGGATAGTGTCCGTGCCCTTCATGACTCTGTGTTCATGGGCAAAAGTTATTGCGCAGAATTGTCACAATATACTTTAATAGGATTTTCAATCGACGGCATAACACCAAACCCGAAACAAACTTCCTTATCCAAACGACTTCCATGGCAGCCTCGGATGCGCTATGTACTCACTTTTCAGTAGCGTACATCACAAGTGTTGTCTGCTTTCTTACTCTTCCAATCCACAGCTCCTCCATTGATGACAAATATGTAACCCGTCCGAGACTTCGTGTCATCTTTGTCACACTTCCGAGATGCATCGCGAGAACTCGTAATGATACGCTTCGCTCGATTCCCCATACACTATGAACATATCTCTTGTAGCCCTAAGGTACTTGAGAATATGCTTATGACGATCCCGATGAATTTCACCCGGATTCTGTTGATACCGACCGTCAAGTTTTGAGCAAACGCCACATCAGGCCTTGTGCATCGTATCGCGATACATGATAGATCCTACACCAAGCATAAGGAACTTTCTTCATACGCCACCTCTGCGGTGTTGAAGCACGACCTTGGTGCTCAAACCATGATCTACTTGCATTGGCAAAAATCCTTCTTGGAATTTTGCATATTGAATCTCTTCAATATTTTGTCAATGTAAGCACTTTGGCTTAAACCAATTAGCCGCCTTGATCTATCCTCAGAGATCTTGATTCCGAGTATGTATGTCGCTTCCCTAAGTCTTTCATCGAAAAACATTTACCAAGATAGGCTTTCACCTCATTTAGACTTGGTATATGATTTCATGATTAATATGTCATCGACATACGAATAAGGAAAGTAACATGACTCCCACTAGCTTTGTGATATACACACGGATCATCAAGATTCTGAGTAAATCCAAAACCTTTGATTTCTCCATCGAATCTTTTATTCCATTGCCTTGATGCTTGCTTCAGTCCATAAATGGACCTCTTAAGCTTGCATACACGGTTAGGAAATAATGGATTCACAAACCCCTCCGGCTGTGCCATATAGATGTCTTCATCTAGAGGGCCATTCAAAAAAGCGGTTTTGACATCCATTTACCAAATCTCATAGTCATAGTGTGCAACTATAGCTGTGAGAATCCTAATAGCTCTTATGTCCGGTACAGGAGAAAATGTCTCCTCGTAATCAATGCCATAGGTTTGAGTAAAACCTTTAGCCACTAGACGAGCCTTGTAGGTGTGTAAATTGCCATCCATGTCAGTTTTCTTTTTGAAGATCCACTTACTTCCAACGACTTTAGCATTAGGAGGAAGGTCAACTTCAATCCAGACATCATTATCTTTCATGGATTGCATTTCCCCATTCATAGCAATCGCCATTTATCCTTTTCGTGATCGACCATGGCACCTTATAGTTAGGAGGTTCATTAAGATCCCCAACCATATTTTCCTCCACCTCTACGTTAAGACATAGACGATCAGTGCACGTATAGTCCTTTCGGACCTACAAATGGGAACAACTTCAGAGGAGCGCCTAAGCTTTGTGCTCTTCTTGAAGTTGGCTAGTATTTTCAGAAGGTGTTGTATCTTCTTGATCATATTCCAGATCATATACCCTCCCACTGAGTTCTTGAGATATGAGATTCCTTTCAAGGAAATCTCCATACCTAGCCACTATGACTTTGTTCTCAGCTGGGTAGTAAAAGTAGTAACCCATAGTTTCCTTAGGGTATCCTACAAAGATACACTTAACAGATCTGGGTTGGAGCTTATTTGGTGAGTCACGTTTAACAAACACCTCACATCCCCAGACCTTTAAGTAAGAAAAGTTAGGAGCTTTTCCTGTCCATATTTCATATGGAGTTTTAACAACCTTATTCGTTGGAACCATATTCAAAATGCGAATAGCAGTTTCAAGGGCATAATCCCAAAAAGTAAAAGGAAGAGTCGTAAGTTCAAACATTGATCGTACCATGTCAAGTAAAGTACGATTTCTCCTTTTAGATACACCATTTTGTTGTGGAGTATAAGGAGATGTGAGTTCTTTGGATAATTCTACACTCGCCTAAGTAATCTTTGAACTCTTGACTTATATACTCACCACCTCTATCGGATCGAAGATCTTTAATCTTCTTACCGAGTTGTAATTCTACTTCACTTTTGAAAACCTTAAATGTTTCAAAGACTCCATGTTTATGTTTAAGTAAATAAACATAACCATAACGATCGAAATCATCCGTAAAGGTTAAGTAGGAAGCACCACGCTTTGACACATGTCTAAGTGGACCACACACATCGGTGTGTATTAATCCAAGTAGATCGAAGCCCTTTCCACTTGTGGTGAAAAAGGTTTCCTTGTCATCTTCCCACTATGCAAGACTCGCATTTGTCAAATGATTCATCATTGACCGTTTGTAAAGCCCATCGTGTTGCGCTTTTTCCATGCGTTTCTTGCCTATATGGGCAAGGCGACAATGCCAAAGATAAGAAGAGTCACAGTTCAACTTGCTCTTCTTATTGCTAATGCCATACAACGAATTATTTTCATTGGATACACAGCCATCCATATCAATTTCAAACACACCAAGCATAGGAATTGCATTAAAGTAAAAAACATTATTTAAAGAAACTGAAATTCCATAACTAGTAAAAGTGTGCACAAAACCAATATCTTTTAACAAAGAAACTGAAATAACACCCCTAACAATGAAGGGTGCAAAATGACAATTATTTAGTTCTAAAATTAAGCCCGAAGGCAACACTAAATCAAAAGTCCCTATGGCTTCGACAACTGCACGCTTTCCATTGCCAACGTACAAGTATCTCTCTCCACAGGTCAGCTTCCTTGCTCCTCTAAGTCCCTGCGATGTATTACAGATGTGAGTACCACATCCTGTATCATATATCCAGGAATTTTGCTTATGAGGAGAAGAAAATAATTCAAACATAAAAATACCGATGAGCTAGGCACCATCTTATTTTTATTCAAGGCACTCATTCGGATAAACCGGATAGCCCGCTTCCAGAGCTCGGTGAGTTGCGGTGGTGGCAAGTTAAATCCTTCTTAGGATTTTCCTTTTCTTTGCGGTGGTTCTTCTTAGGAGCCGGTGGGATGACAACTTGTTTCCTTTCCTTTTCATTTCCTTTCTTATCCGCTTGCGGCTTTGGCTTATTCACCCTACCACCTGTATTGCTAGTACAAGCAGGTGTAGGAGCCTTCTTGGCAATCTCTTCTCAAGTCTACAAGCATTGCATGTAACTCATTCACCGTCTTCCCGTGCAATGCATGTTAAAATTTTAGACAAAATCACCAAATCGTTCCTGATTAAGCGAGTGATTGATGAGGCCGACACATACATCATTCGAGTAACCACATCCGAGCTTCTACAATTGGTCCAAGTGATGTTTCATCTCAAGGACGTGGTCGGATACAGATTTGCCAACCTCCTGCTTGCAGCTGTGAACCTTTTCAATTTGTTCATACAGTTTAGCTGCTGGTGGCTTCTCAAACATACGTTTGAGTTCATCTAGCATGCTCATAGGCGATAGTGTTCAAATTGTTTTTGCAATTGAGCAGACATCCCCGAAAGCATTAGACACGCCACATCATTGTGCTTCTCATATTCAACACGATATGCCTCTAATTCAAGAGCAGTTGCCGTGTTGAGAGGAGCATCGAGCGAGGTGTAGTCAAAATATCAAGTCTTTTGGCAACACGAAGGATGATCCTAAGTGCACGATGCCAATCATTGAAATTAGGGCCAGTCAGCTTGTCTCTTCCAATCATATCTTTGAAAGCAGAACTCATTAAGCTCATAGTGTTTTCAGGTTGATGAGCCATCTACAGAAAAGTTCAAAAAACCATAATTAGTATTTTGATAATTTTCCTTTTCAATAAACAATTAAATACCCAAGGTTCATATTCATATAACCAATTAATTATTATTGAAAACTAGGACCCAAATTGTCATAATCTCATCACGTCAGTTGATCTGCTAGTAATGAACCTTATACAAAGTGGTAGAGCTTTTGCTCAATTTCCAATATCAATTGCAATTCCTAGATTTATGGAATTTACATATAGCCAATTTCAATCGCCATGTAAACATGTTTTATCCCATCTTATGCCTTGAGTTGCCAGTTCTCACCGCCTAACTCAATTAAGTTGTCCAACTTAAGAAACTGCAAAATCGTCCATGCCCGTTCTCACGACACGTGGACATTTTACCCTTTGATTACGATCTAAATCACGTTCTCACGCAAATAAAAGGTAATCTTAGGTGTTTCCGATTCGCTGGATGGCATATAACTTAAATTAAAGGGTAATAATTTTTGATGTCAAATCAAATATGTACAAAGATGTCATGCCTTCATCTTTGTAACATAGGTTTTATTAAAACATTTTTATATCTTGTTTTAATAAATAAGCTTTTCATCATCAAACTTTAATTGAGGTATTGGATAACCAATTAAAGAATTACCTTTAATTACCACTATATCCTACTCTTGCATGAGTCAAAAGACCCAAGTTATTCGGATAATTACCACAAAAGTGGCGCGTAGAATTTAGGTCAATTCACCCTTAAGATTTTATGCACATACATAGGAATACTTGGTAGCTCCATTAAGACGCACAAAGTTTGTCAATAATGGGTGAGCCGTTCTAGCTATGTTGTGCATGAAAATCAATCAATTAAACGATTATGATTACTATTCTTAAAAATTACATGTTTCACCATTGTTTAGGTCAGTTTATTTTTCTTGTGAAAATACCCTTGTTACACATAACAAACAAGCAAGTATTTAAAAATAAATATATAAACAATGAATGCATAACAAAAAAAGTCATGCATATCAAATAGCCACATGCAAACCTTTTGATAAATCCTATTAATAATCAATTCTAGATCTGTCAATATGCATATGTTTAATTAAGACTTTCACCCGTTTGACATAATGTACAAGGTGAGCCACATGCATCGATTCATCGATTGCGTAAGTCAAAATTAAACACATACCACATAGCACATAATTGATTAAATTAATAATTATTGAGGTCTTCCCCAATTTTAGATCTATCATAATACTTAGTGTATATAACTTAATCAAGTAAAACATACAATAAAAGCAGATCTATGATAAAACATGCATGTAATTATCATGGACATAAAATTACACTTAACAATTAATGCAATAAAACAGAGTTACGCAATACACATAAAATTGCATGCATCTTAGGGTTTCTAATCCAATTAAAACTTTAAGTTTACAAAACGCTAATTAGGGCACACACAAAAAACGCCCCCCCTAAAATTAGGGTTTAGGTTTTGCAAACCCTAGATCTACGCATACAAATAATAACACAATCATGTTTATTTTATTTATGTGTTTCAGTAATTAATTACTTGTTATACAAGGCTCGTGATGCCACTGTTCAGTTTAAAATACATGAATACAATAAAACCATGTAGACACCACAGAGTACACAGCGGAAGACTAAAGATCATAACAAATAAATAATTAACTGAAAGTATGCGTAACGTACCTCTTGCAATTCAGTAGATCTCTTCAACAAATGTGACAAAGTGGTTTAACGAGTTATCCCTTACCGTTTTATAACTCAAACCAATTGGTGTAAGAATAGTGTCTTACTACCACATTCTTGTACACACGAATTAACAAACGAATTAAAAGATTGCTAGATCTACAAAACCTTGTTTTAGAAAAACAAAACCAAACACCTTATGAAAAGGCTTGGCCGAAATTTGCAAGAGAAAGACAAGAAAAACTTTAGGTTAATGTGTGTGCACAAAAGCTATGAAAACCATTAACCCTAGCCTTTGTATATATAGTGTACAAAATCTTTGGGAACAAGTTAGGGTTTTGGTTGTGTAAAACACCCCTATGGCCGGCCATACTAAGCCCCCAAAGGATACCCATATCTTTTCCATATTAAGATTTTTCACTCCTAATCCTTCTCTTTACATTTAACGGTCGTTAGTTATTTTCCGTTAAATACTTAATGATCGTTAGTCGAGTTTTGTATAATAATTAATCGTAATCAATTAACATTAATTATTAACTTTAATTCTCATTCGTAATGTGTGCAATCCCGTGATCACGAGTTCGAATCCGGACATTTACGTATTTATAAATATATATACATTTCCAACAGATGATATCTCATAATGTCCTCCCAATCTAGTATTAACGTATTGCTGAAAGAGTTGGTTCTATACTCTTATTTTATTGTTACTCCACCAGAAATCTATACCTCCCGAATAAAGACTAACTTCGAGTGTCGTTTTTTAATATTTTATGGTTGTTTCAATTTGGGGGAAAAGAACATGTTTTTTAATATTTTATTTTTTAATATTTTAACATGTATTTATAAATGGTTTCATGACCCTTTTAACTCATGTACATCAAATACTTTAGTCATTGTAGAGTAATTATGAACCAAAAGTTATATCTTATTAATCATTTTGGGTGCCGATTAACTCTTTCGCAGACAATGAGCATCTATTCAGTGACTATTAATTAGAAGTTTGGATTGAAACAGTCTTCATTAACCGGTCAACAAACATATTTTTTCAAATAAACATGTCTACGCAATGTACTTTGTAAATTGTCAAAGATACGCAATAAATTTTCAAATAATTTTCGATCTAGCTAATATGACCGGTTAGCAGCAGGTTACCAGGTCATCATTAATTAAAAGTTACACCGTTGGTCCCCCAAACTGGACCAAATTCGCGCATATACTCCTATTTTGATAACGCTCGTTAAAAAAAACTTTTTAACTTTTTTATATTGCGTATTTTTAGCTTTCACCCAACATTTTATTACATGATGAGAGTTTTATTGGTTGAAGAGTTTAGTGGTTTCAGTTTTTTATACGTACAGTTTTTTGTTTGAATATACAATAATAAAGTAAAATTCATTTGTAATAATATTTATATGTATAGTTATCATGAAGATTTTTTTGTATAATTAACATATGAAACTCGACTATCCATCGGGCGGGTCAATAAGCTAGTATAAGAAAATTTAGATCAAATGGAAGTACTCTTTCTGAAGTAGAACGGCCATGGATCAATTAAGGTGTCATCCCATGATATTGCTCTTTTTATCCATTTTTATCGGTTTAGTTATGTTCGGCTTAGACGGATTAGGCATGTTTTTCTCTCTTTGGTTTGAACCGAACCAACCAAGCCGAACCGAAACCGAAAATCTTAAATATATAAAACGCAAACCGGACCGAATATGGTTGGTTCGGTTTGATTGGACCGATTCGCTCGATTTTTCGGTTCGATTCGGTTTGGTTTTCGTCTGTTTTGCTCACCCTATATAAACCACTCGTCATCACGCATACCGGTAACACTTTATAATTTACAACTTCAGAAAGAGTGATTTATAGCAGGATGTTTGTAAAAAGTAAGTTATATGGGAACAAACAAATATATGATTTTACAATGTCATGCCACAGAAAGAACCTTTACAAGGTCTGTTGGATCCAAAAAAAAAAGTTGGCTCGTTTGTTTCAATTTAGGTAGAAGATAGAAGAACGAAGATCCAACTACATCTTAGCTTTGTCTAAAGATATGGAAATTGTATGAAAATACATCAAATTGATCAAATTAAAAGTACGAAAGTATAGTAACAACATTCTAGTTATTGATGCTATTGTTGGATTGGATTTGAATGCACATTCTTTGCTTGAAAATTTCTTCAATTGCATCGATAAATGTTGAAAGATCTTGGCATACATGTATATCTAAGGAATTCACCATTTAACAAACACATACAAAAATACCGCAACGTTCCTTAGTTCCAATGTACCATCCAAAAGTTCTATAGCCAACTCATGATTCTGCTTAAGCTAATCGGTGTCCGAAAAATATATTTTCTTAAAGACAGCCTAATTTGGTTCTCTTCATATTCAATGACTTTAAGTCCAGTCAGTGCATCGTTGATCTTTAAAACACCTTCACACCTACATGTTTGAGAGGAAAATAATCATTTTACAGCAATTACAAAAACCTAAAACCATATGCACCTCTTAAGTATCCTTGCAATACTTTCTGTGCGACTGTCGACTTTTGTACTTTTGTGAGACTAAATTTGTCTTTCATAAGGAAGATTTTTTTTATTTCATTTTGGAAAAGAAAATATTTAGTCGCACAATACAATAGCCGTAAGGCGTGCAAAAAAATCCTAACAACCAACAAGATTTTTAAATTTAAAAAGAAACACGTGTCAAAATATTAATGACATTACATAAATCGATTTTAAGATATTTTTTCCCTATAAAGACTATACTTTCATTTTTTTATTCTTATTTATTTATTGCTATTTAGAAAATTTTCACTTAATAAAATCGCTTAACTTTTGGTTCCAACAGAAAAATCAAATACTCTCGATAAGTTTAACCGACACCGATACAAATTTGAGTCAACCTTTATTCGGACCCGGTTTATATATTCAATTTGATCGAAATTCCTTCAATTAAAGAAAGAGATCAAAAGTGTATCGATATGAACATCCGCCATTCATAACCTTCTTCTCAATTGAAGGTGAACTCCTTTCCTCCCGGATAAAGTAAACCCAATTCACTATCTATTTTCTAGGACCTTTGTTGCCTCTGCGAACCCCTCTTATAAATTACGAACCTTCATTCGAACTCTTATCTACAACTTCGAACCTTCATTTCAACTCGCTAATCGGTTTCAAAAAAAAAGAAAAAAAAAAAATCAGTTTTCAACCCTCTACCAGCTACTTTTCTATCTTCATTTAAATCACTTTTGAACCTTATTAACTTCAAAATTAAATTATTGTCATCACTCGCTTTTTTTCTTCTATCATTGCCAACCAGGACAGTCGACACCGTCATAGATCGAAAATTATGATGCATTTTCTCATATAATAACTCTTCCTTTATGTCATTCCGATGCAACTTATAATTGTGCCATAACGAAATTAGCATAACACATACAATATATTTTCAATTTACTTTTATAACACTAATATGATAACGTATACAACCTATAATACATTGTAGCATTTCTCTCCTAATTATTTCTATGGTTTTCATAAATACTTAAGCATTATAAGTAATAAAACAATGTTTACAATTATTTAAAGTACAAACACATCAATTCAACACATACAATTAATATTTATCTTAAATCACCCCATCACTAAAAAATACAACAATTTTATCACATGATTCAATCTAAGGAAGTGTTTGTTTTGAGGTATTTAACCAGAGGTTAGTAGTCAAAGTAGGAATTATTTGTTTGGTTGAATCACATGGGGTTTGAAATTGGGACTCAACCCCACATCAAAGGGCATACGTAAAAATCATGAGTGAAGTATCCTTTTCTGACACATTCAATAATCACTATCTCTTTCTTTCTTCTTTTTTAATTTTATTTTCTCATCTATTTTATTTGTTATTGTACTTCTTCACAGCCATAAAATAAGGTACTTGTCGTGGACCCTTCCATTAATCTATATTATTTTAATATAAAAATAAATATAAATATAAACCCCAATTAATCACAACATATAAACCAAACAACTTTTAACACAACCCAAATCCAAATCTAAAACTAAATCCAAATTTAAATCCAAATCCAAATCCTAATCCTAAACCTGACTACAAACCAAACGGGCCCTAAGCAAGCTATGATTTTCATGTTGAAGGAGAAAATAATAAATCTTTATTCGGTTTTTTAATAGAATAGTTTGTCGTTGCTTGAAAGTTATTTTAACATGAGATCTCGATATTTATTTAATTATTATCAAATGATTCATAATTTTAAAACATTGTTCGTCAAAATTTTTTGTTAAAGGATACCGCCGCTGCAATGCGCGGTTACCCTGCTAGTCTATAATAGTAACAATAAAGTGATCTGCAAATTAAAAAAACACAAAATGGTCAACAAATAAAAAAGCACATAAAGGTCAACGACTTGTACAAATTATCACACCTTACATAATAATGATTCTTATAATCATCACACCTTATATAATGATGATAAAACTTATTTAATCTTAACTTGTATAAAGAACACTCACCTCAATATATAAGTTAGCCAGATTTCTTTTGCTTGGCCAATGTGGGATGAAAGCATACATTCTTTCTTGTTTATGAGACACTAGAAGCCATGTCCAACCTTATTACCACTGCTGGACATATTGATCTCTAAATTTATTATTGTTGCGATCATTGTTAGAACTTCATATGAGTCTTAATTAAAGTTCAGTGAGCGTTCTTAGCTTCAAGATTTCTTCGATTGCATCCACATATGTAAAAGACTTGGAGAATTCACCCACTTCTGAAAGAACAAATTAGACATTGTTATATTGTTATGATACACGACCAATTTGGTTATTAATTAGCATACGTGCAAGACATATAAACATTGTTGATACACGACCTATTTTGTCCAACATGCATTCACTTACTAATTAGACATTGTTATATTGTTATGATTGAAGGTGAGGAGATGAGGAAAGCTAAAGCCTTGTGAAGAAAGAGAGAGCAGTGGATAGGGAGGTTACGAGTGAGGATTTTCGAAAATTGCTTGTGTGTCGTGGTTTTTGTGGATTCTTTGGTTTCTATAGTTTTGATTATTTTTATGACTAAAACGGTTATTGATGTTAGATATGTGGTCAATGAAATAAGCATTTTACGTAAAAAATAAAGTTAGGTTTGAATCACTATTAAAAAAGTTTTGAGCGGTTCATGGCCAAGTTTGTGACTGAATCACCTTTAAATTAAAACTGAGTTGAGATTGTTATGATAATACAGGTTTGGTTCCTGGTTATGTATTGTCGTAGTGTTCCTTGTCATGTAGTATATTTAACTTTATATGTATCTTTTCGAGTTCTATGTAGCTATCTATTTTGTTTGTAGTATATATAACACAAAAGGTTTTAAATTAGACTTTTGTGTGTATTCAATTTTCTAATTTGGACATTTGTATGTCTTTTGTTCATATACAATGAACATTTTACCTTTCGTTGTTAATATGGTGTTAAAAGTAAAATATGGGTAACATGATCACAAATATGCAAAAAGTTCCGAATTTATAACGTTGTTGTTATAATATCAAAAAATAAAGTTGGTTACATAACAATCGAATATGTGACAAGTTAGCTATATTTTCATATTATTATCCCCAAAAAAAACAGAAAAAAGTTAAATACTTATACAAAGTTGTGATCAAGATATTTGTATCGGTTGTCGTCACAACACCATATATACCTTGACCATAACAATGTATTGATACCAACTTGGGTAAGAAACACTCACCTAAATATATAAACTATCAACATTTCTTTTGCTTGACCTATGTGGGATGAAAACATATCTTTTTCTATTGTTTAAAAAAAAGCATCACCCATCTCTAGCTAGCCTTATTAGTTATTACTATTGTCGGACGCATGGCCCCTTTTAAGTCCAAATTTATTATTGTTGCGATCATTGTTGCAACTATGCAATCATTATAATAAATAATCAGTACGCAGTTTATATTAGGAATGCTTGATAAATCACTTTTAAAAATCTAAAGAGTAAATTTATTTCCGATTATAACAACATAGCATTGTTACGAGTCATTCAAGTGTCCTTTTTGTTTTCATTTAAATAAACACCAACTAGAAAGTTGTCAAATAACGAAACACATTGGGTTATTAATTAGACAAAAATCATTCATGCAAGACATATAAACATTGTTGATGAACGAACAATTTTGTCACACATGCATTAAGTTACTTATTAGACATTGTTAAATTGTTATGAATGAAGGTGAGGAGAGAAGGAAAGCTAAAGCCTTGCAAAGAAAGCAAGAGCGGTGGAGAGGGAGGTCGCAAATGAGGATTTTTGAAAATTGCTTGTTTGTAGTTGTCTTTTTGGTTTTTATAGTTTTAATTAGTTTTATGATTTAAATATTCATTAATCTTAGCAATGTGGTCAACGAAATAAGCTGTTTAGGTAACAACTTAGGTTTGAATCACTAGTACAAAAGTTGAGTTTGGTTCATGGTCGAGTTTCTGGATATGAAGAGAGACTAAACCGATACTATAGTGTTGGTTCTTGGTTATGTAGTGTCCCCCGTCATGCTCTCAGTTCGTGTATTAGAAAAATATGTTCTTTGTTGGTTCGATTTAAAAGGGGACTTTTTTGACATGTTTGGAATACAAATTAAGGGGGAATGTTCAAATAAGCAATAATAATCTGTTTCCCAAATGCTTATCAGCTGTCTTTGTGCTTATGTGTTTGTCAAGTGTTGCAGGTTACGTTGCAGGGGCCTATTATGGCCATTTCATTCTATCTATCTTAAAGAACAAAGCCTTGGTTTCATATGCAAAAGTGTGAAGAGTTGAAGGGTTGTTTGGTATCTTTGAAGGCTATATATTGGTGTCCCCCTCCTAAGGTATAATCACGCAGTCGCAGTCTTGTCTCTTATACTTTTATCACTATCTCAGAATCATTTGTGTATATCAGATCTTTTGATCTTTTTTTTCTGTGTAATCATTGTGTATTGATAAAAAGGCAATATGTGCTGACTATTGTATTTTAGTGTTGAATAAAATTTCATTTACAAGTTCTTTATCTCTTTGATACCATTGCACATACTTCGAAGTCCTTTTATTGTAAATTTATAACTCAAAACCTTGGTTACAAAACTTGAAAGTTTAAATGATAAAATGTAACATTGCAAAGAAAGAAACACGCCATATATGAATTACAATTAAAAAATTGTTTTCTTTTTTTATATTTGTTTAGTTCTTGTTATTTATTTATTTATACAAAGATTTTTAAAATGGAAAAGTACCAATAGATATATGATATACCGTTTTAAAATTGCGACTAAAAATCTTCGTTGGATTTATAAATTTTATATTTGGATCGACTAAAAATACAATAATTCAGTTGTTACTTCAACCACCTCCTATGTCTATATGATGGGTTACTACACACAAAATAAACCATCTAAATTTTGTGAACCAAAGATATTTAAGCGTTATAAGCATTTTAACTTACTTCTCATTTTCATTAAAGCGAAATATATAAAGTTAATAAAAAATCAAGATTTCATATCAAATTTCAACATATAAAGTTAGTAAACCCCTTAAGAAGAGGTCCGCTAAACATTTTATGTGAAAGCATGACACTAGATCCAAATACAAAGAGTATAGTAGAGTATGTGATATATAACTGATAACCATTTGTATATTTTTATCTATGTGGAATGATAGTTATCATGGCTCTCATGTCAAATACAATGAGGTGCCTAGCTTTACTCTGGACTCATGCTTATGTATTAGTAGGAAGGAGTCTGTTATTTTGGTGGTATGTAAATTAAGCATATCATATTTGTGTTAAGGTGTTAACGTTGGCGGGTGCAGGTGCTTATTGGACGGCATTAATTGTATTGGGCAGCGGCAAAAGGTGACTGTCTGGATGGTGAAATGGCCTTTGTTTCAGTTGGGAGTGGACCCTTCAATCTTGGCTGATCAAAGGGACTCATGTGCTACTGATCTTGCCCGTGATACAAAAAAGTATTACTATTGAGACTGGAAACTTAGACTTAAATCACCCGCTAATGATCTTGCCTGTGGTTGAATATATCTATATTTACGTTGTAGGCTAATTTATGAACTCGTTTCTTTCATATCAAATGTAAATCACCCTTCTCCTAAAATTGTTATACTAAAAAATTGGCATAACAATCAAATATTGATTCATCAACCCAAAACACTCATGATACTAAGCGATTATGATAAACCCCTGCTAACCATTTTAACGTGTTTATATAGAGGGCTTTGAGATATATAAATTTTTGGTTAATTTACAAACATGAGCTAGCTAAAACATTTTAGCATGTTTAGCTAATGCAAATAGGCAAATAGTTATATAAATTTTAAAGTACTAGAAAAATATTATGAAATTCAAACATATCAATATGGCTTATAATGTTTCTGTGAAATAGCTGGTTGTTCCTTTGAGAATTTTCTGACTATAATATGATAGGATATAAGTGATAGATTGTTATTTGATGTAAACCATCATATATAGTTAGGAAAAATCGCAATAAAAATCTGTCCAATGTGCTTTTGAGGACTAGTTTCACGCTTTAAAATAAAGCAATCTGAAACGAAGAAAAAAAAGTTAATAACTCATACAAATTTATTGCCAATGAACAGGTTTGGATTGTGTTCACAATCACACCTACACCATGACAATAATAGTGAATTAATACCAACTCGTGTAAAGAATACTCATCTCAATAGATAAACTAGCCAAATTTCTTTTGCTTGACCTATGTGGGATGAAAGCATACATTTTTCTATTGCATATAAAATAGTAGCAGCCATCTTTAGCTAGCCTTATTAGTTATTACCATTACCGGACACACAGCTCCTTTTAAGTCCAAATTTATTATTGTTGCTATCATTATTGCAACCGTATGCGATTATAATAATAAATTCCCAGTAGTGTATATGAGGGATGCTTGATAATTAACTTTTAAAAAGTTAAAGAGTAAAATTTATTTCTTATTAGAACAACATAACATTTTTACAAGTCATGCAAGTGTCCTTTTTCTTTTCATTTATATTAACTCCAACTAGAAAGTTGTCAAATAACGAAACACATTCATATATTAATTATCAGACATAAATCATACGTGCAAGACATATAAACATTGTTGATATTGTTATGAATATGATTGAAGGTGAGGAGAGGAGTTCTATTTTTCTTTTTTCTTTCTTGAAAAGACCAGCATGTATAAATCTTAGAGTTTTCTTGACAAGATATTATAAGTTTAAATTAGCTATTTAAAGATATAAACATGACAACACGTCAACTAGCATAATATAAATCTTTGGTCGCCAGTTATGGTCCTTTATTCACATGCTAATTTGCTATCAACTCTAATCGTGAAAGGCCCGATGTCCATTTATTTACCAACATAAAGTATGATGAATACTAAATATTGACGATGAAAAAGGTTTTAAAAAGTATCTACGTACATTACTTAATAAGTAGTTTAATAGTGATCATATATATTGGCACAAACATAAAGGGAGACATGTTAGTATGTTACTAAAATTATATTTTCTTCCGGTCAACTTTGAACTGCTTTACGCTAGACAAAACTTGAGCACCAGTTAAGTTTCTCACACCACACACCTTGAGCTACTCGAAATTGATCAAAAAATACTCGTAATCGACTCGATTCAAAGCGAGTTGAGCTCAAGCTACTTGAGTAGAGTTTCCGGTAAAGATCGAGTATTAAAATACTCGGCTTGTAAAGTCACGATAAGTTGGTCATTTTTTGGGCTCCCCCTTATGAACCTTCGCCAATTAAATCAACACAGTATATCCTTGATTTTGCATTCCTTGTTTTGGCTTTTTAAAGATAAAATCAGCTAACTTTTGGTTTAAAAAAAAAATCAAATAATCAATTAAAAGAAAAATCAAATTTTGCTTGCACCTTTGTTTCCTCTACCCTCTTATAAATTACGAACCTCCTGCCAACTAGTTTAATTTTCAACCCTCTGCCATCTACTTTAGACTTTTCTACCCTAATTTAAAGGTTGTTACGGTAACAATTTTACCTCAAACCCTTGACACTGATATATACAATGAAGTTGAATACAAAATAAAATTGATTAGAGTGCGTTTAGTTGGGGGAAAACACCATTGTTTTCCACAAAATGTTTTGTGAAAAATAAGGAAAACAAATATCGCGTTCAAATAAGAATTTTCTAACAAAATGTTTTGCAAATCACAAAATCCCCTATTTCCTATATTTTTTTTCATATATAGTATAGATATAGATAAAAATACCTTGGACTTACAAAAAAGTTTAACTAAATGTCAATCTAATAACTCTTGGTTATAAAAACACCACACATCTTTGCCTGCTATGATATCCTCTTATTTGGATTAGAAGGTCGAAACATTATGATGCATTTTCGTTATTTAAGAAGGTATTCAATCTTGTCCTTTATGTCTTTGTTATAAAAAACACCTTTCACAATTTTTCAGGCTACAATTTCTTCTGATTTGGATTAGATGGTCGAAACATTATGATGCATTTTGATTATTTATTCAATCTTTTCCTTCTGATTACATATTATTAACGAAATTATCACATACAATATATTTGAAATTTACTTTCATACATAATAGTAAAAATAAGGCAATTTAAAAAAAAAAAAAAAAAAAAAAAAAAAAAAAAAAAGTTATACAAATTTATTCTCAAAATATTGGATCAACCGTGATTTTAACAACATCACAACCTCACCAATAGTAGCCATCTCTAACCTTAGTGGTTATTACCATTGCCGGACATATGGATCATTTTAAGTCAAAATTTAATATTGTTGCAACTATTCCATCATTTTAAGATTATGCTAATATAGGTTTTGTTTTCGGACTTAGACTTTATACACATTTACCACCTTTAATCGAGTCTACATTTCGACTTCATATATTTGCAAAGATTAGATATCTCTATCACATATGTTTAAAAATTTGCTAAAACTTGATTACTTTGGAGCATCAAAGCTCGAAACCTTCAACCGGTCAAAGTCGGATGTCTGCAGTCTACATATACAACTTATAGAACAAGTCCAATTAATCAACCAAAAAGTGAAATTTGAACATGTCATACCACACGAAGACCTTGTTGGAAAATTTAGTGCACTTGTGGATTAGTTCACACCTTGAAATGGGTTGGGAGGTGGAGTGTACACCCATAAGGTCCATGAACACCACGACTCTAATAGTGGTTTGTATTGGTAGTGCTAGTAGAAATCTGGCGGTGAAAGTCTTGCTTGAGGAAAGTCTTGCTTGTGGAAAGTACTTGTGGTTTCCATCGATGGCGTGTTTCCATCGATAGCGATGTTTCCACCGATAAGCGTGTTTCCACCGAAGTGGTGTATCCACCGCTAGTGCTATGAAATCGATAAGCGATGCTTCCATCGATAGGTGTATTTCCACCGCAAGTGAAAGTACCGCTAGTGGAAAGTCTTCGCTTATGGAAAGTCTTGCTAAATGGCGATTACAACCGCTTAATGACCACGTTTAATTGGTCATGTAACCACTAACGCTATAATGGGGATAGTTATGAGGTGATTAATGGGCGATTAATCCTCATAATTCCATTTGAACGGTTGAGAGTAATCTCCTATAAATAGGAGATCCGATTATGCATGAGACACGATAAAAACGTAAACACTTATTAGCGAAAGGGTTATAGAATTGTGCCTAATTCTCTAATTGCATTTGGTCTTATCCCAAGTAGATATTCGTGATACCCGGCATTAGGGTCGAATAGTTTACTTTGGAAAGTGATCACACGATTCAAGTGATATCCGTAACCACCTAGTGGTATTGCTACTGTCATTGATTGTCTTAACCTGTTGTGGGAGATACTACACCAACAGACCTCCATAATGTTCGAACAAAGGTTGATATATTTGCCTCAATTTAAGTGGCAACCATGAACACAGTAATTAAAATCAGCAGACATGGTTCTCAACAAACTTTAAATTTCATCATGAAATAATGGAAGTGTAGTGACGTACATCTAATGATACTAGAATTGCACTTTGAGATTTCTTCATTTGCATCCATAAATGTTGTTGCAACTATTCCATCATTTTAAGATTATGCTAATATAGGTTTTGTTTTCGGACTTAGACTTTATACACATTTACCACCTTTAATCGAGTCTACATTTCGACTTCATATATTTGCAAAGATTAGATATCTCTATCACATATGTTTAAAAATTTGCTAAAACTTGATTACTTTGGAGCATCAAAGCTCAGAAACCTTCAACCGGTCAAAGTCAGATGTACTGCAGTCTACATATACAACTTGCGAGAACAAGTCCAATTAATCAACCAAAAAAGTGAAATTTGAACATGTCATACCACACGAAGACCTTGTTGGAAAATTTAGTGCACTTGTGGGATTAGTTCACACCTTGAAATGGGTTAGGAGGTACGGAGTGTACACCCATAAGGTCCATGAACACCCTGACTCTAATAGTGGTTTGTATTGGTAGTGCTAGTAGAAAGTACCGGTGAAAGTATCGCTGAGGAAAGTAACGCTTGTGGAAAGTACCGCTTGTGGTTTCCATCGATGGCGTGTTTCCATCGATAAGCGAGTTTCCACCGATAGGCGTGTTTCCACCGGTGGTGTATCCACCGCTAGTGCTATGAAAGTATGATAAGCGGTGCTTCCATCGATAGGTCGTATTTCCACCGCAAGTGAAAGTACGCTAGTGGAAAGTACTCGCTTATGGAAAGTACTTGCTAAATGGCGATTATAACCGCTAATGACCACGCTTAATTGGTCATGTAACCACTAACGGCTATAATGGGGATAGTTATGAGGTGATTAATGGGCCGATTAATCCTCATAATTCCATTTGAACGGTTGAGAGTAATCTCCTATAAATAGGAGATCTGATTATGCATGAGACACAGATAGAAAACGTAAACACTTATTAGCGAAAGGGTTATAGAATTGTGCCTAATTCTCTAATTGCATTTGGTCTTATCCCAAGTAGATATTCGTGATACCCAGGCATTAGGGTCGAATAGTTTACTTTGGAAAGTGATCACACGATTCCAAGTGATATCCGGTAACCACCTAGTGGTATTGCTACTGTCATTGATTGTCTTAACCCTGTTGTGGGAGATACTACACCAACAGACCTCCATAATGTTCGGAACAAAAGGTTGATATATTTGCCTCAATTTAAGTGGCAACCATGAACACAGGTAATTAAAATACAGCAGCATGGTTCTCAACAAACTTTAAATTTCATCATGAAATAATGGAAGTGTAGTGACGTACATCTAATGATACTAGAATTGCACTTTGAGATTTCTTCATTTGCATCCATAAATGTTCATTAAGACTTTAGGGAATTCACCGTTTTTCCTGAAAAAACAAAGAAGTGGCAAGTGTGAGCTACCAGTCTAATGTTGATATCAACGTTAAGAATATTTATTGGAACTAAAATAATTGTGTCCTTCCTTTGTGAACAAGTTAAAGCTACTGATTAGAAACCAGTTTACTATTTTGCTTTTAAGTCTTAGTTTGACTTAATGTAGTAATTAAACAACAGTCGTATACAAAGGAGCCAATGCTTGGTACTTTAGGAAATATAAAAAACGTTATTCTGATTATATTTTATGTGGAAGAAATTGTGTAGATGCAAACGATATTCACAAAATATGTATTAAATTATGGTATATTTTTAGCCAAAAAGTTCTCTTCGTGTCAAGTGGATATCCATATAAGCGCCACCTCAACAATAGCAAGCCAAATGGTAGTAGGTTACCTGTTGTTTAGTATGTGCTAACTCTGAAACAATTGTTTTGCAGATTCTCCAAGAACCAAGCAGGTTGTGGCAGCAATCATAAGACTCGAGCTCGTCTCTCAACTATTTGATATTCTGCAAAAAAGAAAAAGAAAAACAAATGTCAACAAGTAGCTAAATTTAAAGGCATCAATCATTTCATTACATTTTCAGAAACTTTGAAAATATTGTCATAGTTTATATGATGCATTGCAGCCGTTTCAGATTCACTTATTCGAGATAGCCTAAAATATTTGACGTTCAATGATCTTAAACTCACATTTGACGTTGGTTCCCCCCTATAAAAAAGAAAAAATAATAATAATAGATAAATAAAAAATGAACCACTAGTTTCGTGCAAATGGATTTAAGAACTGAAATATGATTCCTGTCCATAAATTGAGAAAGTAGTCCCAACCTGTCTCTCTATCCAAATTCCAAACACTCCAACTTATGACTATCTATAGGCAATCCCAAACACCCTCTGATTTTGCATACGATAAGGGTTGTTTCTCTATCCAAACACTACAACATATGCTTTTTATTTATTTATGCAATCCAACATTCCCACATACACTCTAATTTCGGCATGCATATAACTAATAATCACAACTTGTTTCTCTACCCAAAGTCAAAACATCATGGTGCATAAATATATATACATGTGGTAACCAAATAGCTAATAGCAACTTGTTCAAAAGCCTTTTAGTTTCACCATAGAAAAGCTAACTATCCTCACATTCCTAAACGCTCTCTAAGTTGAGCATAAAGTAGGCCAAATTACACTGCAACAAATAACTTAAATGTGATCCCAACACTATGTGTATGTGTATGTGTGGCGATAATAAGCAATTCCAAAGACACCGTAAAATAAGCACGAAGTAAGAGGGCTTTATTTGGTTTGTGTATGTGTGGCGATGGGTTCAAACCCAGTGGATAAGTCGGGCAAAAGGTCAGAAAGTCATGGATACCAAGAAAAAAAAGAGGAATAATAAAAGAAGCATAAAAATAAGCACTTCTTTTTTTATATTGAAAATATGTTTTACCTTGTGGAAGAAGCCATAGAAGCGGATTTACCCTTTCCACTTCCTGTAATAACAACAACAAAAATTACATTTTATTATTTCAAATAAACACAAACACATTACAAGAGATGATGTTAAAGTACAGTATATGAACAAAACATAATAAAATGAGAGAAACCTGACATTCAGAACAGACAACGATGAGCTGATATACTAAAAAGACTGTCACTTTGCTAATGATGTTCTAAAATAAGGTTTATATAGCAATAGAAGATAAGTATACGTCTTAAGTTGAGGTTGAGATAAATTAAATTAAGGTTGTGTTTCTTACATTCATTATGATATATCTTAAAATAATTGACCGGTTAGAGAGTGTAATGGTTTCACCATTTGTATTTTAGTGATTTTTTTCTTTTTTGTAGTTTATAACTTTACTCTCTACTTTATAGAATTACCCTCTGACAACACTATGTGTTATTAAAATACAATCGGTCATTAAAAAGAAAATCATTAAACTTATGTTTAGCATTGAGGTTAAAACTATCCACTTTAAAGAAAAGAGGTAATATAAAAAAATTAAAAATAATGATAAATAAGTAAATTCCACAAAGCTTTGACTAGAAATAAATAAATAAATAAAAAGCTTTGACTAGAAATATGTCTAGTTAAGAGGGTAATGGTTGTAAAGAAGTTTTTAATGTTTGCGG
>CM040242.1:278542062-278590137 GCA_022545495.1 Chrysanthemum lavandulifolium | reverse complement strand
ACATTGTTTTATTTATGAGAACATAATTCTTTAAAGCAGAGATCATAATTTACCTAAAGGAGGAAAAGGTGAAACCAAACTCTCAACAACAACGCATGCTTCAGAAATGTCAAAAAAGCAGTCTTCGCAGTCATCACTGAAATCAATCTCATAGGGCGAACTATCTGCTGAACCATATATAATCGAGTTTGAAGTGTGAAACAACATCCTCCCGTCATTTGAAATAAACAAATGAACCGCATGATCAACAAACCAGGGATTAGCCAAATATGGGAAGGAAGCGAACTTAGTCCAAGAATCTTTGACTCCATAAACCTTCATTACCCATAAGTCCGCCTGATTCTTGTTATAACAAAGCCCACACAAGCATTCTCCCAAAAGCCCCAAACCCAAATCTGTAACATAACCTTCATCAAACTCAAATAGCAAAACTTCACCAAAACTCTCCTTTGCTAAATCAAGAGAAACTATCATCCGGCACTTCTCTGGTGAATCACCATAAGCCACCCAATGCAAAGCTCCATTTGACAAGATACCTTCACGTTCTCTTGGACACCGATAAGGAAATTCACCTAAATTCTTCCACTTTCCAGTTTTCAGAGAGTATATTTTCACATTCTGAATATTTTTTTTCAAAGAGACTAAGTTGACTTCGCTAGTACCGTACATATTATCAACAATTTTGTAATCATCATTAGATTCATCATACCCAAAATGCATGTGAAACCGACTATTTCTCGTATGACATGGTATCTCATTCCATGTTCTAGTACTGGGTTAAATATAAACAGATGATTAGCACCATCATCGTGAGCATAAAGGCACATTAATCCATTACAAGACCCAACAATCCTAAAACTTGAGACTGAGTTCGTTGCAATGGATTTTCAGGCAGTAACACACTATTTATAGATTGACGATGCATCACCTCATAAAGTGAACAGCTGAAGAGATTGATGCTTTTTTCACTAGTGTATATAATTCTATGATGTGCATAGTTAATGTTGGTACTAGATAAAGCATAATGTGATTTAATAAAATATTGATCGGAAATTATAGAGTACCATTCTTTGCAAACAGATTTACATCGTAACAAGGATTCGACAGGAAGCTTCAATAGAATTTCGATGATGAGTTCGGTTAAAAGTGTAGGAATTGATTGAATTGAATTCATTGTATTTTTTAGGGTTCGTGAGTTGGGGTTCGTCGCAATTATGGGATATATTCCTCTATTTAATGACGTTTTTTTTTTTTTTTTTTTATAAGAATAACCCTTCATGTTTTGTTTATCGTTACAATTTTGTCTGCTATTTTTAGGTTTTAATAACAGGTTGAGGTTTATCACTTTATAATAGTTACCACAATAAATTAACACCAATAACCTTTCAGTTTATTTATATATGCATGTTGAAGCAATTTCTTGCAAGTATACTTTAGCTTCGGTCCTCCGGAGTCTTAGGCTTTTCCTGCATACCTTAGCTGCAATTAAGACAATGCACCGTTAGCTCGTCCCGAGTTTTGAATTCGATACCAAGCTCTAGTGTGAGAATAAGTATTTATTTGTTATGAGTTTTTAGTGAGAAAGTAGTAAGCAATGGAGTGTGTGAAATCATGTGTTGTCCTTCGTGGTGGACGACTCTTTTTACACTACTCTACCCATGCTTCGCGATGGGGATTGTAGAGACGAGGATGTCATCTTGGTGAAACGAGAGAATCGTTGTTGGGCATGAGCTATAGCTTCCGGGGCTCGGGTTGTCGTAAAATGCTCAACGACCGTTGTGGGCCTAGCATTGTCCTCAGGGACGGAGCTAGGGGGTTCCGCGGGTAGCCGAGACACCTATGATTTTTTCGATATAGTGTTAATTTTATAAGAAAACATCGATTTTTCCCAAATGCATCTTAAATGACCCAGTTCCATCAAAATGTGTTTCGATATTACGGTTCAAAAAAATTTGTGCACCCGGTCATATTTTGTCCTGGCTCCGTCCCTGATTGTCCTCCCGTACTATGTCGTATAATGGTTGTCAGCGCCTATCTGTCAAACTCCGGAGAAGATTATGCTCCTTAAATTCGCAATTACCACCTGACCTAGCATAACCTTCGTTACCCTAGCTTCTTCGGAGGACCGTTCTAGCATTTATTGGATGTTCTCTAATCTTTCGTATGAGATGTCGACTAAGAGTGATTTAGCTTCTCCGAAATATCTGGAGAAGATGATACCTCACAAATGTCCTCCCAGTCTAGTATTAACGTATTGCTGAAAGAGTTGGTTCTATACTCTTATTTATTGTTACTCCACCAGAAGTCTCTCTATCGGAATCTATGCCTCCCGTATAAAGACTAACTTCGAGTGTCATTTTTTTTAATATTTTATGGTTGTTTCAATTTGGGGGAAAAGCACATGTTTTCTTCCATTTTAGCTGTGTCAATAGGTATTTATAAATGGTTTCATGACCCTTTTAACTCATGTACATCAAATACTTTAGTCATTGTGGAGTAATTATGAACCAAAAGTTATATCTTATTAATCATTTTGGGTGCCGACTAAGGTGTGTTTTTTTCCGGACAATGAGCATCTATTCAGTGATTATTAATTAGAAGTTTGGATTAAAACAAGAGAAAATTCTCTAAATGCCCCAGTTGCCTAAGAATATTACCTCAAATGCCTCATTTATTTTCACTTCCTTTAATGCCTCATGGGCAACTCTCCCATGGGTAACTCTATCATATATTTGGGCTCACTTTGTATTTACAAAGTACAAATCTAAGATTGATACATTGGCAACTTTGACCTATTTATTATCAGAATCGACATTTTTGTCTTTTAGTGAAAAAGCAAAATATTTATTTTTTAATTTTTTACCAAAAGACAAAAATTGTCAGTTGCCCAACATTGAAAGTCAAGGTTGCCCAATTAAAGATCTAGTACACTTGTACTAGGTAAGTACAAGGTGGCCCCACAAAATGGGACACATGTCATTTATTTAGGATAGTTGCCCAAATATATGGTTGGGAGAGTTGCCTATGGGGCATTATGAGAAGTGAAAAAAAAGTGAAGCATTTGGGGTAAATTAGTTGGGCAACCGGGACATTTAGAGAATTTTCCCTTAAAACAATCTTTATTAACCAGTCAACAAACATTTTATTACATGATGAGAGTTTTATCGGTTGTAGAGTTTAGTGGTTTCAGTTTTTTATACGTACAGTTTTTTGTTTGAATATACAATAATAAAGTAAAATTCATTTGTAATAATTTTTAGGGGTAATTATGAGAATACATGTTTTGCTCAAGGTGTCAATACTTTTTAGGAAAAAAGTTGGGGTATTTTCAAAATAGACTTTGAGACTTGCGACTTTTCTACTTTTCATATAAGCTTGACAAGTGTCCTTCGTAATTTGTGTACCCAATTATTGTTTCTGACTTTTACAGCTATGATAGTACAGCGACCGAATCTCAGCGACTTTTTTAAGAATTTTCCGAATTTTTTTTTGTCCTTTAGTAAAAAAAGTCAAAGTTACTAAAATATTTTTTTATACTTTTAGTTCCTTCTCAATGCTGAGCGACTTAAGCGAAATAATATTAGCGATTTTTTTTACTTTATACTTTTGTACCTTTTAGTACTTTTTTTACATAACTTTTCAAATTTATAATTTTACACTTTTTTAAAATTTTTACACACACACACACCAACACTCTACTACCCAAAACACAGATCAAAGAGTGAAATCAAAATCTTAAACCTTTAATATACTCGAACCCTAACTGAAGTGGATCTCTTATGTGTTGGATTTTCTTGATCATGTAAGAAAGTCATTTACTTTTTACTGAATTGGATCTCTTATGTGTTGGATTTGATTTAAAAATAGTTAATGTGCATTTTGTGTCATTCAAATTTTTTTAGTTTACTTTGGGGCGCTTCATTTCAGGCGCCATGGCTTCTTAAAGTTTTGGTATGTATGCTCTTTCTTCTGCAAAATATTATAACTATATCACTGCACTGATAATGCCGACTTGTATATTTCATACGTATTTCATTGGTAATCCTTGTAGCTCGTAATGAATAATAGATCAATGTTGAATTATAATGTTATAGGCGGACCATGTAAGCTTGATATGAACCTCTGATAGGCTTGGTATATGCTACTAGTATACTTATAGGCGGATAAATATTCACTCTTCTGGGGTGATTCTTGATTCTTCCTAATTAGAGATTGTCAATCCTTATATCTCTAAATTCAGTTACTAGATATCCTAATCACGTAATTATACACTTTTGACAAGAGTGCATTAAGAATGACGTTTCTAGATGTATACATGTATCATATTTTGGGAAAAGAAGACCTTCATTGTTACTTCCTGCTAGATGGATCGACTTGTTTTTGTTTGTACAATACAAATCTTACCTTGATGTATTTTACCCGATTTTTTAGATACTGACCCTCCCAAACGATATGCAACTACTCCCGAAAGATGCACCCTCATAGTACCATGGATATGCTTGTATGAATAAAAACCATTGCGTACACAGATTTCAAATCATTATTGTACTGACTAGATTGACAAGATGCATTTTTTGAAAAAAGGTCTTCACTTCCTGTTTTTTGTGCAAATTTGAAGCTTTTTATGTGGCGTGAGATTAGTTTTTGAAACTTTTTGCAGGCATGTGAAAGTGAAGAAGACGATTTATTTGGTTTTGATTTGCACAGTGATGGTGAAGGAAACAGGTTATAGCCCATCTTTTTTTGTTTATCATAAAAAATGTCTGAGTAATGCAGTTTCAGTTCGCAATTATCAGATCTTAATGTTACATTAAAGGAGTATGTTATATGTTCCGAAAAACATTCAAAACGTTCCCACATATGTTTTAGTTATCTTTAGCTGATGACCGCACATAAAAGCTATTGGTTATTGCTCCATCAGGAAGTCACACGGATATTGGAGCACGTAGATCAAATGAGGACCAACACATTGGAATCGATGATGTAAGCAACTGGGTGATATTTATAAGTGGGGTCTACCGAGTTCCTTTTATGCAATTTTTGATGGTCATGGAGGACCTGAATCAGCTTCTTATGCTAAAGATCACGTCACGAGATTATTCTTTGAGGATTCTGATCTACCACAAACACAATCAGAAAAGAAGAGACTGCCGTGCGGTTATTTCAAGGAAAGGAGTTGCAAAACAAATGACTCAAGACCATAGACCGTCTTATTTACAAGAAAATAAGAGAGTTGAGGAATTAGGCGGTTACTTTGAAGATGGTTACTTGAATAGTGAATTGGTTGTGACACGAGCCCTTTGAGATAGGCACATGAAATCACCCAGTGGTAGTAACTCAAAATCACCTCTGACTACTGAACCAGAGATGACCCAATGGGTGTTGAGCGATGACGATGAATTTATGATAATTGGATGTGACGGGATATGGGATGTGATGTCTAATATAGAAACGGTGGACCTTGTTCGTCGTCAACTAATGCACCACAATGACCCTGAAAGGTGTGCAAGAGAACTCATAGATCAAGCACTACGCCTACACACAAGCGATAATCTCACTGCTATCGTCGTTTGCTTCTCTTCTAAATAAAGCCTCCTCATGCCTTGGCGTCCAAAATTCGGAAGAAGCGGTTTGTAGACACACAAGTGTGTTTCAAGACAACGGTGTTACTTAGAAGTCACGATTATTCAAAGTGATTATAGTAATATAAATCTGTTTACGGCTACTTCAGATGAGTTAGAAAAAGTAGTCTGTGTAAGTTTGTGTATATTGAATGAATATAATGTTTGGTACATGATAAATATATATAGGATACAATATGGGCCTAAACACATAACAGGCCTAAGCCTTATACTAATCGACTAACACTCCCCAGCTTTGAGCGGAGGAGACCGAACACTCAAGTCACACGAAACTCAAAGAAACAAGACAAAAGGTAAACCCTTGGTAAAAATATCAAGATATCGAAACCGAGAAGGAACATGCGTAACTCGAACTTGACCAAGAGCAACCAAATCACGAACAAAATGAATATCAATCTCAATGTGCTTTGTGCGCCGATGTCGAACAGATTAGAGGACAAGTACACTGCACTCACATTATCACAATAAACAATAGTAGCAGAGGACAACGGTGTATAAAGCTCACGTAGTAAATTCAAGCCAACATGTCTCGATACAAGATTGGCAACACCACGATACTCACCTCAAGACTGAACGAAATCGTTGGTCGACGCTTAGAGGACCATGAAAGTAAGTTGTTGCCAAGAAAACACAATAACCCGATGTAGACCGGCGAGTGGTAGGGCAACCACCCAATCAAGATCCGAATAAGCAACCAAGGAATCGAGTAGAAGAAAATAATCAGAAACCATAAGCCAAAGTCCCCGAACATACCGTAAAATCCGCTGAGAGCAGAAATGAGGCTCACGAGGATCATGCATATATAGACAAACCGCTGCACAACATAAGTAATATCGGGTCTAGTGAAAGTGAGATCTCAAGAGAACCGCAAGACTCGATATAACTTAGGATCGAAACCGGATCACCATCATCACCCAACTTAGACTCGGCACAGCAGAGTCCGAGAAGGGTTACAACCAACCATATGTGCACGCTCCAAAATCTCCATAGCATACTTACGTTGTGACAAAACATCCCGTAAGAGTCACGCGAATCGACACACCCAAAAATAATTAAGAGCACCCAAATCATCATAGAGAACTCCTTATGCAAAGAAGCAATAATCCATTGTAATAAACGATCGAGAGGAAGCGAGAAGCACAATATCATCCACATATAGTAGTAGAAAAGCAAGACCATCACCCCGTCGGTAAATAAATAAAGAAGAATCACACCGACTCAAGTAAACCCAACAAGAATAATATAAGCAAAGAAACCAAAAACCATGCCCTAGGCGCTGCTAAGACCATAAAGAGAACGTCAGTAATAAACAAACATAACTGGATGCTCGGGATCCCGAAACCAGTGGTGATGCATATAAACCGTTTCACCAAATCACCATGCAAAACGCATTCTTGACATCAAGTCGATGAACGTGCCAATGTCGAGAAATAGCTAAACTAAGAACAGACCGAATGGTGCCCGGCTTAACAACCGGACTAAATGTCTCATCAACATCTACTCCTCCACCATGTGCTACCATTGGCAACAAGACGTGCCTTGTACCGACTAAGAGTACCATCAGCCAAATACTTATGGCGAAATAACCACATACACCTAACAATATTGACACCTGCAGGACGAGGTACACAAGTCCAAGTTTTATTCTTAATAAGCGCATTATATTCATCAAACATAGCATTTCGCCAATTTGGATCATCAAGAGCATCCTTATACGACCTAGGTGAAGGAGAAACAGTGGACACATGACCAACATACTTAGGATTAGGACGAGTAGTCCCGACACGAGAACGTGTGACCATGGGATGAATCGAAACCGGATTCGGATTAATAGTTGGAGTTGGTGGATCTTGGGAAACGGAAACGGGGGTGGGATGTTGGTTAGATGGGCTAGTGAAATTTGTGGGAAGTGGGGTGGTAATATGAGGCGCAGTTGGGGAAGGTGGACCGTGTGTAGGAGAATTACGCTCATCAGTGTGGATAGTAGGAGCAGGCGGGTTAGGTTGAGGTTGAGGTGAAGCAGTAGTAGATGTAGGTGACTGTTTGATTATATTGGAGATTAAATTTGATGTGTCGTCCAAAAATCATACGAGGGACCGACATTGGGTATCGTGGAACCAAACGGAAAACTGCTTTCATCAAACGTAACATGTCGGAAATGATTATTTTATTGGTGTTGAGATCCGCATAACGGTAGCCACGATGATTAGTAGCATGGCCCAAAAGATGGAAGGTGTAGCACGGGCTCCAAGTTTGTGGTCGACATCAAGATGAGGGTAACAAAGACACCCAAAACACGTAAAGACTATAAGTCGTGTAGTGCCGAAGAAGCGGGTGTATGGGACTTCATTGTCAATGGCACGTGATGGTAATATATTCAAGAGGTAAACGGCCATGTTGAGGGCTTCAACCCAATAGTTAGGAGGGAGATGAGCTTGAAACAGTAAAGTACGAATTAGGTTATTAATGGTGCGGATCATTCTTTCGGATTTTCCATTTTGTTGGGAAGTGCGTGGACAAGAAAATCTAAATCCAATCCCATTGTTGGCAAATAATTTATGAAATGAGTGGTTATCAAATTCACCACCATGATCACACTGAAACGACTTAATTTCACTCTTAAATTGAGTTTTAACAAAATTACGAAACAACAAAAATTTGGAAAAAAACATCAGATTTATTAACTAAAGGGTAAACCCAAACAAATTGTGAATAATGATCTAAAAATAAAACATAGTACCGAAAACCAGACAGACTCGGAATTGGGGAAGTCCATAAATCCGAGTGAATAATGTCAAAAGAAGACCGAACTAAAGTAGAAGAACTAACAAACGGAAGTTTCACGTGTTTGCCAAGTCGACACGCATGGCAAAGCACGGAGACTTCTCCTTATTACACAAAATAGAATTATTGGAAATAACACGATGTAGCACTTCACTTCGGATGTCCAAGTCGTTGATGCCACGATAATCGACTAGTGAGATAGACTTGAGGAATAGGAGAGGGCTGCGTGACGTATAGATCTCCGCTATCACAATCGAGCAACACCCGACAGTATGAAAGTCTTTAACAGAAAAACCAAATGGATCAAATTCAACAAGACAATAATTATCACAAACAAATTGACGAACGGAAATCAAATTTTTGACGATATTAGGAGTAATTAAAACATTATTTAAATGAAGAGGGCGAAAAGGCGTAGGCAAAATACTATGTCCAGAGTTAGTAACGGGAATAGAATGCCCGTCACCAACAGCAACAGATGAATAAATGCACGAATTAAAAACATCACTAAGATTATGGACATTATCGTTAAGATGTGAGGACGCACCTGTGTCCATATTCCAATTACCGGAATTAGTATCCGGTAGAGTCCCAACAGTAAAAGCATGTGGCGAAATAGTTTCTTGACCCGCGGGACTCGGTTTACCAGTTTGACCAATTGAACCCCCTTGACCTCCTTGATTAACCTGCGTACCTAACTGAACCGGGTAAACGAAAGACCCCCCTTGTTGACCTTGTGTAGCAATATGATTCCCTTGAACTCCCCGGTGCACCACATGTGCATTCAAACCCCCGACCCCAGTGACCTCCGCATACCAAACTGGACCCCTTGTGGAACTGCGTGGACTAGTTGTGGAGCCTGGTGCATAAGCTGAGGTCCAAAAGAACCTGTTGCATAACCTGAGACTTGTGTTGGATTAATAAAACCCGGTGGGCCTGACATAGAAGCATAATGTGGACTCGAATAAAAAGCCATGTGAGTAGTAATATTGTGAGACTGTGTCACCGAAGGAGTAATATTATGTTGTACACGAGGGGTATTATTCACGGTGGGAGTCAAACCATTATATCCAAGGTTGACCAAGAGGCCTTGCAAGATTTCGAGTTCATTGTTTGTTAAATAGGTGCCAGTCATGATGAGAAACTGATAACAAATATGTCAATCGGGGGTGCTAACAAATTGGTAAGCGTTAGGTTGAATAAAATATTGGGCAACAACTTAAACAAAGTCGACACTTTGAGAAACAAAGTCGGTACTGTTGAGTTAAACAAATTGATGTAGGTATAGGCTAGAGGTGGTATTAATGTAATCGTAGGTAATAGCTTGGGTTAAACAAAGTATTTTAATTGGTTGGTAGGTGTAGAGAATCTTAGAAGTAAGGGTTTAAAACTGATTCGACACTTTGAAATCAAAACGTAGTCGACAAGAAACCAAGGTAATCGAGAAAAAAAAAATAAAAATAAATAACCAACTAGGTCGACAACACACTAGGTCGACAAACACAACTCGACAACACACTTTGGTCGAGAAACAATGCTAAACAAAGAAAAACGTGCGGAAGCAGAAAAAAAAGGGATCGGTTAGGGTTGATACCATGTAAGTTTGTGTATATTGAATGAATATAATGTTTGGTACATGATAAATATATATAGGATACAATATGGGCCTAAACACATAACAGGCCTAAGCCTTATACTAATCGACTAACAGTCTGCTACGATTATGTAATGAATTCAAACAATGAATGAATGAGTTATTCGATTCCAATCATGCATATTTCTTTAGTTGATGACCTTGTTAGCTTGTTTTAATTTCCCTCACTGCGTTATATTGTGAAATTACGTAATAATGTTGAAAAACTAGTAGCGATATAGCTTGTCATCCATGAGATTGTGAGGTCGACGGTTTGTACATAAGATCTATATGTCTTTCAACTATGACATACAATATTGTATCATGCATGAGGACATTTTTCACAATGAGTAATTTGTAATTTTTCGAATATGACATACATTCTTGTGTGATAATTAGGATAGGTCAAAGTTGATGTATGTCATATTTGGATCACTCTTCTTTAGCTATTCAGGAAAAAAAGTGCTCATTCAAATCAAGTACGAACACACACGAAAATCACACTTTGTTTGAAGTGCTTGGCGTATACATGAATGTGTCTTTTGTTGATCATTCTTGATAGTTTCAAGTGACTACAATGATTTTCTGCTACAAAAACTATTGTAGTTCCAGTGGGCACCTCTCTCTCATCCGTTCTGAGCTTTACATGATTTTAAAGATCGAATCTTTAAGTGGCCTCTCTTGCACATCTTCATGCTTGTGATGGTGTTGATCATCCGTTAGAGATTAAAATTGGGTAACGTGTAATTGATGTAATTTCTTCGTGAAATAGTTTTCATTGAGATAATAGTAGAATGTGTCGGTGACACAGTAGGCTTGTTTAGGTTCATTATTAAGTTTGTTGGTATCGCCTAGTGATGATTTTCTTTAGCCTTGTATTGTTTGGAATACGTTGTACACGTATGTTCTCTTTTTCCGATTAGATTCTATAAAACAGAGTTAATTGAAAGTGTATATCAGAATAACAATTAAAACCCCTGCTAGTGTTCTCGAAACCACTGCTAGTGTTCTCGAAACCACTGCTAGTGTTAGTTTGTTTAAGTGTATATCAGAATAACAATTAAAACCCCTACCATCTCAATTCATTGTAAGTTATGGAGAATTGCCGCCGTAATTGGCTTCCATAGCCACCCATGCCGGGACCCATTTCGGTTCTTCCTTCTCATCCTTTGGAAGTTCAACAACCACGCTTGTTGTAGTCAATAAAGACGAGACACTACAAAGATCATTAAAGACATTTAAATAATTATAGCCACAAAGGGTCACTAGGGAAAACAATTGTACTGCTCGTGTTGGCTAACCACTGTTACGTTTCGTGAATCCACTGCTAGTTATTTTGCTAATCACTGCTACTGTTCTCGTAACCACTGCTAGTGTTCTCGAAACCACTGCTAGTGTTAGTTTGTTTCCACTGCTAGGATCGTCTTACTCGTTACCACTGCTAGTTAACTCGAATCCACTGCTAGTCATCTTGTAACCACTGCTACGTTTAAGGTTCGAGTTAATACTGTTGCTACGCATATTAGCATCGTTGGTCAGCGTTTTAACTGCTACATTCATGAAGGGTTGATATGTTTTGGTTTTATATGGTATTGGCAGACATGATTTATGATTATGATTTCATGAAGTTTTATTGATAGTTATTGTTGGATTCATTGCATCATTTAGGTGTTATAGTGTCTCTAGAATCTGTTTTGAAGTAGTCATGGTTTAGTATTAGAGGATTGTTAGTGGAAGATTTACATTTCAGCCTCATAACTAGTGTTTGGTTCAGGTCACAAATCTGTGTTAGAAGCTTTTTCAGTGGTTGAGTTTAATAAGTACAATCTTATTTAGGTCTATTAGAGTCATCTTAGTCATTTATTTGAACTTGCAATCACTGAAAGTCAATATTCATCTTAATCTGCTCATACTTATGCATCAGTTAGAATTAGACAGCCATAGTTTGCATTTAGCCTTAGATTAGTATAGGTTAGTTAAATCTAGTTTAATTATAACTTTATACATAATTTCAAATCTGTTTTGCAAGATCAAATTTCATTAAAGTCAAAATTCCAAGTTCTTCTTTAAAAGTCAAAAACCACAACTCAGTTTTGATTAGCTTAATTTGGTCATTTTTAAATGCTTCATTTCTAACTCAAATCATCTGAAACTTTGGGAATTCAGTCTTTGGTTGGTGATATAGAAGCTAGTCTTTTTGGTGTAATTTTTAGAATTTTCTAGGACAGCTTATTTTTGGCATAAAGTGGGACTGTTGTGCTCAATAATGTCCTGTGCAGCTCCAGAATAGGCTATCTCAGCATATTCATGAGCTTGTAGCAAGCTTAATTTGGGAAGTTAGAAGCTCAATTTTGGCATTTAGGTAGTAGGCCAGATTAGGTAGTAGGCCAGATTAGTTAGAAGTTACTACAGCATTTAGCTGAGAATGACCCGAACAGATATGGGACGCCACCAGCTAAAAAAGAGGCTGTTGAGGCAATACCAACTGTGACAATCAAGGAACAGGAAAAAGCAGTTCAGTGTTCGGTTTGTTTGGATGATTTTGAAGTTGGGAATGAAGTTAAGGAAATGTCGTGTAAGCATATGTTTCATGACAAATGTATCATACCATGGTTAGAGCTTCATAGCTCATGCCCCGTTTGTAGGTATGAGTTGCCTTCTGATGAAACCAAACTTAACCAAGAACGAGAAGGGAATACTGAAGATGGGGACGAGGGTAACTTGAGTCGTTTTTCTGTTTCTCTCCCTTGGCCTTTTAGTAGCTTGTAAGTGTAAGTTTCTTGCACGTTTTCTCGGCTTTCTGCTTTGCTACTGAGTCGTGTACATTAATAAGTGTAATATTGACAGAGATGTGTCTCCTTTTTCGCCTATTTGTATGTATCCTATCAATAATTGTGTTTCTTTATTGCTCTAGCGTTATTATAAGATCATTGGTTGTTCATGTTCTTCTCATTTCGGTACCACCTATTGATCAGGAAAATTCATCAAAAAACATGTTTCTATTAACAAAATGTCAAAACAAAAAATGTGTTAACAAAAAAATAGTCAAGATTTCGCAATACTTATTTTACGTATTACGAGTAGCTTCCTAGCAAAATTAGCTTTCTTTTTTAGAAAGAATATTGACGTTTTTGTGGAGTTGTTTTTTTTCTTTTTCTTTTTGGCATTTTTGCGGCATTTGGGAAGGGTGAAAACTGACAAGCTGTGCAGTTCCCGTATTTTGTGTGTAATCAGAATATTTTATGACAACTTAGTTAAAACCATTTGCAAAATCGCCTTTCGGATGAACGTGTTTTGCATCCTTTTGCTTGTTTCTTATAGATTGAGTTGACTCGTTAACAGCAACAATGGATCAAAACAGTTGGCCTAACCTTGCCAACTGTACTTTTATACGCAATAATACATAAAAGTTCCCACCAAAAACATGGGAAATGCAGTTTTATCAATGGCGTAACCATGGATTTTTGTTTACTGAAATCATACATGCCGACAAACGGGCAAAAAATACAGGGAACAAATTGTAAAGAAGCAGTAGCAGACGGGAATTATCACTTGACATTCACAATCTTGATAATAGATGCAGTTCCAACACGATGTAAAGCCACAACAACATCACCCTCTTTGCACATCCCTTTGTCTTTAGCATGTTGCAATGCAAATTCCAAAACTTCTTCGGTTGACTCTGCGTGAGAAGCTCTAGCGGATCCTGCAGATAAAATTGGGACCAAACCCCTGAAGATAAGACTATGCCTAGCTGGTGTTTCATCACTGCATGACCAGTCAAATGAATCGGTTTTGATTTCAGGAACCACTACTGATAATATAGGCATCCCGGGTCTGTACTTAGCCACCAGTTTTGCAGTACTTCCGCCTCTTGTTAGAACCAAAATTAGAGTGGCTCTGGAGTGGGCTCTCGAGTATGGGTGCATTTGCAGCGATTCTTTTGAAAATATCAGAGTAATTGATGGTGCTTTCTGCTTCGATGCCGATTCTAGCCATGGTTAGGACTGCTAGTTCTGGGTAGGCCCCAGCAGCTGTTTCACCATTAAGCATGACACAATCTGTACCGTCTAGAACAACGTTGGCTACATCTGTGGCTTCTGCTCGAGTTGGTCTTGGTGATTTGATCATTGACTCCAACATCTGGGTGGCGGTCACAACTGGCTTACCTTGTATGTTGCATTTGTAGACCATGACCTTTTGGGCCAAGAATATCTTCTCGATTGGCATTCCATACCTAAGTCACCACGCGCCACCATAAAGGCGTCGGAATTGGCTAGGATTTCGTCAAAGTTTGCAACCCCTTCTTGATTCTCAACCTAGCAAAGATTTCATATAAATGTTACAAATCTTTTTCCATTTTTTATACATAAGCCCAAACAAAAATGATGTCAACACATATGTTGGAGAGGCGACAAAAAGCGAGGGCGCGAGTGAATTTTTGCATATAGTGCATATGATAGTGTCTAACATATAAACAATGATCATGAAAGCTTAATATTATAAAAATAACAAGCATTTTAAAACATCAATTCTTATAGCTATAATAGGTAAATATAAAAGATTAACTAAGTTTGAAGCACACAATGATGTATGCCGCTGATATGAACTAATAGATAAGAGGGCTTCTATACTTTCTATTCAAAGTGAACCTAAAACCCCAATCTTACATCAAATGACTATCAAACATGATGTACAATTTTGTGTCTCAAATAAAAGTGAAAGTTTGACACTTTGACCAGTGTGACATCAGACCACATCATGCCTCACAGCAAGAGTGTTAACGCCGACAAATGCGAGGGCCCCACCGAAAAAGGCAATGGCCTCGTCAATATAGGCGATGGCCCGAGTGAAGTGGCCTGGCCTGGCCTGAGCATGATAATAACAGACACTTACAGTTTAGGATGAACACGCTCTGGAGGGATGATCTGTACTTGCAACAAATGCTCAAATAAGAGGTAGTTGTGCATAGTTTCAGCAACAATCTTTGCCACCTGCACAGACATATTATTATAAAGTTCAGGTCTTTATAGAATAAGGTAATATTTATAATAGAAGATACTGATAAGAATCTGAAATTAACCTCAGGAGACGGAAACTCAAGGAACCCAAAATGTTTCGATTTTACAGTCTGAAAATAATAGACCAAAGGGGTTCGTTAAGTAGACATCATACAATACTATGAACAAGAAGTCTCATAGTTTCAATTCAAACAAATCACAACTATCAGCACATTAGCTAATAAACAACATATAAAAAGTATATAAAGATGGAACCTTTTTGTTCCTTGCAATCCTAATCCTCCTGATTTCACCAAAATGCATGAAGAAAGCTGCACGAATAGTCCGATAAATAAAATTACTTTAATTTATCATTCCCGTTTCCAAACCCATCCCAACACACACCAACACCCACAAGCCAAGATCTATCCATCTTCTCGAAAATCAACAAAAGTAAAAACCAATTTTAATGTAAAATTGGATCTTGGTTTGTGGGAGTATTGGATCTTGGTTTGGGGGAGTATTTTGTAATGTATGTTATTCTACCCATCGAATAAGGTTAGGAAGATGTGACATATGAAAAAGCGCTTAATTATCATAAGGAATTCGCTTAAGTAAAAAAGTATAAAATTAATCTAAAAAGTATTTAAAAGTTGTGTAAAAAAAATTATAAAAGTACAAAAGTACAATTTTTTAAAAAACCGCTCAAATTAATTCGCTTAAGCCGCTCAGCATTGGAAAGGAGCTAAAAAAATAAAATAATACTTTCCAAAGTTTGACTTTTTCCTCGAAAATATAAAAAAGAAAATCGCTCGAATCTTAAAAAGTCGCTGGATATAAGTCGATTATAAATCATAGGTAAGAAAAGGAACTTTTAATGATTAGGTTCTGAAAAGTGTCAGGACACTTGGCAATCTTAGATTGGAAGAAAAGAGTCGCAAGTCTCAAAGTATATTTTGGAAATACCCCAACTTTTTTCCTAAAAAGTGTTGACACCTTGAGCAAAACATGTATTCTCATAATTACCCCTAATTTTTATATGTATAGTTATCATGAAGATTTTTTTGTATAATTAACATATGAAACTAGCCTATCCATCGGGCGGGTCATTAAGCTAGTATAAGAAAATATAGATAAAATGGAAGTACTATTTCTGAAGTAGAACGGCCATGGATCAATTAAGGTGTCATCCCATGATATTGCTCTTTTTATCCATTCAGTTTGGTTCGGCTTTGTTAGGTCACTAGTTTTACAAACACAAGTTATAGAGAAAGAGATGAAGGCGGATGAACAAGTTATAAGCACACACACACACGATAATATGACCGGTTATGCAAAGAGAGTGAATGAGAGAATAACTTGAACAACCAACCCTCAAATGAGGGTTTACAAGAGTATTTATAGGAGGGAAGCTAGGGCAACACTCCTAGTTCCCATCCTTACTTATATGGGCTTGGGCCTAAGCTTATGGGCCTTCTACATAAGCTAGACCTTAAACAAACATAAAGGCCATAATAAAGCTACCTATTACATATGAAATATAAATACTTGAAATACTGTTTAGGAGTGATTCCAATAGGCTTAGACGGATTAGGCATGTTTTTCTCTCTTTTGGTTTGAACCGAACCAAACCAAGCCGAACTGAAATCGAAAATCATAAATATATAAAAACGCAAAACGGACCTAATATGGTTGGTTCAGTTTCGATTGGACCGATTCGGCTCGATTTTTCGGTTTGATTAGGTTTTTTGGTATGGTTTGGTTTTGGTCTGTTTTGTTTAGCCCTATGTAAACCACTCACATCTTCACGCATACCGGTAACACTTACAACTTGATACAGAAAGAGTGACTTATGGCAAGATGTTTGTCAAACGTAAGTTATATGGGAACAAACAAATGTATGATTTTACAATGTCATGCCACAGAAAGAACCTTTACAAAGTCTGTTGGATCCAAAAAAAAGTTGGCTCGTTTGTTTCAATTTAGGTAGAATAATTATTAATATATGTATGACCGGGTTCGAACTCGAGACTTCGGGATTGCACACATTATGTATGAGAATCAATGTATAAATAATTAATATATAAAATGTTATATTTAATTATTTGATCCCAAAATAAATACTTAATGATATTTAATATTTGACGAGTTTTGATTATCGGTCATTAAATGTCAACGGGATATGAAGAAAAGTTAACAAGTCAAGAGAAGGTTTTAGGAATCCTCTTTTGGGCTTGTGTTTGGCCGAAAACTATAGAATCCCACATCGGATACTATAGCAATCTTGACATCTACCATAAGGCTATAAATACATCCCCATGTATTCTTCCTTTGGGACACTAGATTTCAATAGAAGGCCAAACTTCTTCTTTCTTCCCTCTGGTTCTTGGTCGACGGAGTGAATCCCCATTGTAAGTGATTTACGAGTGACCTTGAGCATAACAAAGGTGTTTGGTTAATCTATTGTGATCAAGAACCTAGCTTTTCTCATTGATTCACTACTAATACGTGTGTACAAGAACGAAGAGCAAATACACTTGTGTTTGCATATCTTGGGTATTCGACTTTTGATGTGGTCGAATTATATAAACCCTAATTTATTATGGTTTAGGGTTTCTTGGTCGTTGATCTTAATTTGGGGCTTTCATGAACCCTAATTGCATTGATTCGCAAAATGTACGCGTATACTTTTAATTCGGTTAATTAATTTACAAGTATTATTCTTATTACTTCCGCTGCATGCTTTGATGATGTTTACTTGTTTTATATAATTGTTATGATTAGTAAAACCCAACAGTGGCATCACGAGCCGTTAATATGTTGTAATTAATTACCGAAACACATAAAAATTGAATCTTTGTGATTATTACATGCTTTTATTGGTTTCTAGGGTTTTGAAATTGAAACCCTATTTTTTTTTAATTTGGGTCGATTACCCTTAATTGATTTAATTAGGTTTTATTTTTTGTTAAAGTTGTAGAAACCCTAGGATTGCATGTATATTTTATGTGGTTTTCATGAATAATTGTTATGTGCCATGATTATATGCTTATCTTGGGATTATAATTGTTATGAGGAATCCATGGTATAACATGCATGTTTTGCTATGGATTATTGTTTATTGATTGTTTTGATTAATTGTTAAGTAAAATTCACATGTTAATTAGTTTGATAATTATTGAATTGGGGAAGACCTCAATTATACTAATAAAAATTTGTTATGTGCTAATTGGTATATTATTGACTTTGGCTTACGCAATCGACTTGTCGATGCATGTGGCTCATCTACCTTGTAGGTGAAAGCCCTAGTTGATGTATGCATTATTTTACGCCTAAAATTGTTTATTAGGTTTTATCAAATAATTATGCATGTGGCTAATTGTTTATTACATATGTTAATTGTTAAGTTATATGTATATTATTTGAGTTCGTTTTAATTTTTATTTATGTGCCTTTTGTTTATATTGTATGACATGTTAGTAAGCAAAAAGGGTCTTTTGAGAATAGAAAATTAAATGGACTAAATAATGGCGAAAATTTGATTTGTTTTTCTAAGTATTAAATCTTGAACTTTTAATCGATGATGCGACTGTACTAAATGGTTAGAACGGCTCACCCAATAGAACAAACTAGAAAGGGGTTTAAAGAAGTGCGCAAATACACCGAAAGGATGTCTAAGGTTATGCTTCAACGCTTACATGGTCCTCTCCTTGCATGCTTCGATTGGAGCTACCTAGTATAACTATTCTATGTACAAAGCATCTTAGTGCAAAGTTGTAAGTTTCTCAACGCATCGATTAAAATTTTGTAGAATTTAATCTTAGCAATTTAAAACTATGAGTAAGGTTTTGAAATTTTTTGCTATAAAGTTGTATGCATGCTTCTTTATACATAAGTTTTGATTACACATCAAAAATTGTACCCTTTAAAATTTAAGTTTATGCCATCTAATGATATGAAACACTTGAAGTTGTAATTTAGTTATGGAACCCGAAATGTTAGAGGGTTCCCGAAATGTTAGAGGGTTCCGAAGCAGGTATATTAGATATACACACATTAATAAGTTTAGGCATCCATTTAAATCCTAGTGTGTTATATATCCATTTCTGCCATCTATAACTACTCTTTGCTTTAGTCTTAGTGAATGCACTAGGTGGTACTACATTCTTAGGAGGTGAAGCGGGAGCTACTGTGATAGCAATGGTTGCCTTAGAATCTAAAGAAGGCGGTATACCAAGCACAGACTTAGAATGATTAGTGGGTCTAGAGGTATTCCGATTCTTAGGATTCCGTAAACGAGAGATTACAGACTTTAGCAACACATTTGTCATGACAATCGAATTCATACTCTTCCGACAAATAACACAAGGTGCATCGATGAATATCAAAAGTACTTAACGGTTTAGCATTCGTTACATCACTATTTCTATTACATTTGCCGACGTAACATCTATAGTGGAAGCAACATGAGTTTTATTCGAGTCCTAGGGTGTTCTTCTACTTTAGCATTCCTTATTGATCTTTTCTTAGGTCGCAACTTCCTTCGATTGAGTGCTCCTAGGATGTGAAGTGCGGATGTTTGGAAAAGACGCAACTATTCTGTTTCAATGAGGGAAACACATTAGCAACTTGTGATTTGGCGGTAGGGATTCTAGGTTCACGATTACTAAGTGTGACTGGTGCTAATCTCTTAATCACGGTAGGCGGAAGTTGTTCATACTTTCCTAACATTTCCTTAACTTGGAGATAGTGTGAATCAAATCTTGATTTTCGAGCGAATATTACCAAAGAAAGTTCATGACTTCTCTAGTGTGAGCAAGATAGTGATCAAGTTCGTTAGATGCTTCATGACGAGTCTTATTGAGCAAATCAAATATGACACCATATTCTGTTTAATTTTGGAAAGTTCTTGTTCATATTTTGAGATTTGACTTTTCAAAGACACGTTTTGATCATCCAGCTTGCTCAATTTTAGGATCGGAAGATTTTGCACTCAACCGAGCGATTTTCTTTTGAAAACTAAGTTGATGATTGTGAATATCTTTTCACACCAATGAAGACGACGTTTTGCATTGTAAATTTCATTGAGTAATCGTTTATTTTCAGCTTTTAAAGACTCGATCTGAAGCACATTATCGGTGTTCTCAACATTTATAACATTTTCAACAATATCGCAGAGATATAATCGATGCATATGGCAAAGAATAGAATAACACAACATTATGGATATCAACGAGATAACATCTTCCAAGAGTCGATCAACATCTTTTCTCAAGAGTTTCTTTTACGTTTAGTATTAGAAATAGATGTTTCGCTTTCTCGAAAACGTTTTCATTACCCCAAGTTCCTTATGAAAATCCTTTTCTCGGAAATTGCACAACTTTTCAAGTTTTTAACATTAGGTAAAGATTTTTCCGAAAAATGTCTCTTTGTTCTCGCGCTGAGGCGATTGAAAATGTTCAACTTTGATTTCAGAGCGAGATTCTATCTCATGTTGTAAAATTTTGAGGTCACCATGAAAATGTCAAAATATCTAAGAATATTTCGATTTTCGTGTTTTGAGTTTACTTCACTAATTGAAGGTAAAGGACCATAAGTTTGTGCAAAATCTATTTTGGGATTAACATTAGAAGACTCGGTGTTTTGATGATAACCCTTGGTGTGTTAGAAGAATCCGTTGGTGTGTGAAAGTGACCGCGTTTTTATAATTAAAAGGTTTGTTGTAAACAACATTTTTAATTTTGATCGAATCTCGTCCTCTGCATCTTATTCCTCTTGACGATGATATTCAACAACACTCATGACAAGATTATCAATTTTGTATTCTCTGACCGAAACTTGAGAGTTGGTTTGAATGTTTTTAGTGAAAGCTTTGGTTTGTAATCGCTAGATTTCTTCCATATCCTTTTGGATTGGGTTTTAAGGTAAACTTTTCAATAGTCATATCGATTCACCATGTTTGTAAACAACAGCTTTAAACTCTTTAAGTTTGTTTTGCAAGCCGAGAATTTCTTCAAGAAGGTCATCTACCCGATTCATTGAATGCTTTTTGTATGGAGAACTGTTTTTGACAATTTAACAACTCAAATTTAGTTTTTGATTTTCCAAGGTGAGAGCGTTAATTTGCTTTTTATGTTCGTGTTTCATTGTTCTAATTCGCACAACAAAGCATTCTTCGAGGCGGCTAGATCATGCATCTGTCTCTAAATATTTTTCGTTTTGATGAGATTTTGCAAAAGCGGCTTCAAAATCTTTTCACGGTTTTCTTGAGTTTTGAAAAGTTGAGTTGCATTTGTAGCATTCAAAATCCTTGGTTAACGATGCATTTTACTTTTTAAGGACCGATTTAATGCAACACATTCAACAATTTGGGATTGTTGGTCTTTAAGTAATGAACAATATCCGGATGAGGCAAAGGTTCATCGTGTTCATCGTGAGTCACAACATGATCATTATTTAGATCCTCAAGTATAACCACGGAGTCAATTTGATTATCAAGGAAACCATAAGGTCATCGGATCGTCAAATGTAACTACGGGTTTATTTGAAAATCGTCGAATGAGATGTAGATGACTCATTTTGAACATTCCGAGCCGTCTTGGATTCGAGATATTGATGGAGATATTAGTTCGATATGATGATGGTTTGTTCGGTACACGAGACAAGCCATCGATGTCATACACTGGGCCTGTTTCACTCATGTGTAACTCTTGCATATTAGCCATCAACATAATAAATGCATTGGCCCGCAAGTCCTCCATATCATCATCCAGTCTCATCCGCCATAAAGCTCGTTCTTTGTCTGTGAGAGATCCATCGACTTCATCCTTAAGAGCCAAAAGTAAAGCCTCTTTGAAATAAGCACGCCCCTAGTCCTTGGCTTTGGGCATGCATTAGCCAGTGTCTCTTCTCATTGCAACTGTAGCATCTAAGACCATTTAACCGATTCGAGCATTTCCTGCTCCACCACTTGAGCTCGTTGTTATTCCTACCTACAAGATTGAACCCTTGACCACCACCCATCCGACGACCATAATCTCGATTCGAACTTCAACACGTCCATTGTTCACAACTTGATTCCGTGTGTTGGAGGAGGAACGAATACGATTGTTGGATTTGTTGGTGTAACGCCAAAAGCATTAGCAATCATCACAAATCCTTGTTGCAATGCTTGAATGGATCGATTTCCTCGCCGCTTCAACGACATATGCTTGAGCATTGTTGCTGTATGGAACCAATTGATTTTGTTGAGGTTGTTCTTTGTGAAGGTGTGTTTGAAGCAGCTTGGTTGAGTTGTTGGTTGAGAGGATAATTCATTGAGCATACAAGGCAAGTTATTGATTATCCGGATGTGGTCATTTAGTAATTTGAGCACGGAGAATCCTTTCCGATCAACTTCCTTTTCATGAGGCTTCAAGTAATCGTACAACAATCCATAAGTAGAATGATGCATATTCTTTGCTTGACGGAGAAAGATGACATACTTCTCCCATTCGGGACCAAGACTACTCAGAACTTAGTATTCACCGCAATTCTTGGCATGATGATGTTGTGTTTATCCAAATCATTGATGATGTCTCGAAAATCGATGATGATAGGACTCTAGTGTCTCTCCGTGTTCAATCATGAAGTGTTCATAAGCCAAGTAAATTTTGGATTCCAAATCCTCCCGATTGAGTCTGATCCTTCCATAAGAAGATGAATATGATCCCACATTTTTGTGCGATCTTTTGAGCATCAACACTACGAAGAATTGGGTTTGGTAATCCTAAGAGGATGTATTCCATTGCAAGTTCATCAACTTCATAGTGTAGAAGTTCGTAGCATTTAGATCTGCAATGTAGCAATGTTGGTTTGTTCATCTCTTGGTGGAACAAAGAGTTGGATCTCCGGTACAATGACAATAGGCATCTCAAATGGACCTTCCAAGATAACCTTCTTTAAGAACTTTCTATGTGGCTTCTTCGGATCACAAAATCTAAAGAACCTTATCACCCATTAATCGTAGTTACCGGAGTGAGCATTGGAGGTCTATCAAGTGATCCGACTTCATGAATTGATTGTTGGTCGCTTAAAGCTTCACACATCTTTGCAAACCAAGTGGGTTCCTTCATAGTGTTTCTTGATGGATGTTGATTGAAATCGTTTGTGTAGGGTTGAACTTGAAGACTTGGCGGTGTTTGAACCATTTGTGGTGGTGGAATTGCACCAATTTGTGGAGTATGTTGTTTGGTTAAATTGTTGTTGATAAATTGCTTGTTGTTGATTCCATTGTTGATGTTGTGGAGTTAATTGTTGTTGTTGTTGATGATTATAAGTGTGAGGGAAATAGTTAGAGTATGGTGGTTGAGACATGTTGATGAACTTGTGTAGTAAAAATGGATCTTTGTAGTCGAATGAACCTTTGTTGATGAAGTGTCCTTAGGCGTAGAAAATACAAGAAACCAAGTAGCCCTTATGCGTAAAAACACCAAAAGTTACGGGTAACAATAAGGAGTTACGCTTAGGTTTTAGCTTACGCGTAAGTAGGAAAAACACTAAAGTTATGCGTAGATAAAAGTTAGGCGTAGAAAGGTAGGCGTAGGATTACCTTATGCGTAGACCTAAGTTTACGCGTAAAGTGAATCTTATGCATAGGATTTCTACGAGTAAGTTTATGCTTATGCGTAAGTTTAGGGTTTTTGCCCAAATGATCTTTTACACTATCACAGTGCAAAAGATATCCAAAGTCGACGATTTTCGGACTTATCCAAGTAAGAAAACACGGAATAAACCAGGAAAATGAAGATCAAACCAAGGAAAATCTTACGCGTAATTTTAGGGTTTCGACGCGTAGGATTACTCGTATTTTGATTTTGCCCAAAGATGTTTCTAAACCGCTTTTGTGTGATGAAATAGCTTCAATAACACCAAAATAACACAAAAGTGTGAAACTTGATGATCCAAAGCTCTCAAAACAGTTATGCGTGAAAGACACCCACTAATAAAAACTAGTTCAAAACCAATGATCCACGATAAAGTTTGAAACTTTTGCCAAAACAAGTATTTTAACACCTTAAAACGTTGAAAGTACAAGAATCTTGGATTAAAAGTGTAAAAACAAGTTTTAATAGAGCAAAAGAATGCGTTATCTTTACGCGTAAGACCCAAAAACCAAAAAACTTCAAAAACAAACGAGTACACCCAACTATTTGGCGATTGATACCACTGTTAGGTCACTAGTTTTACAAAATGTTCTATCTTGTCAAAAGATTTTTATATCATGTTTTATTAGAATCATTTGTTTTTACTGCACATGTTTATTAACAATAAACATATATTTCAAGGTTGTATGTTTTAATTCTTAAATCTTACAAGTGAAGTTTCATTCCAATCTAAGACTAAACATTTAGCTTACAAGGAATGTTACTTACTATATGTTATACAACATATAAGATTTAAGAAACTTAACATAATACTCCCACTAGCTTTCAGGAATACTTAAAATTTATCTTACTTTAATTATAAATCAAAACTAGAATTTAATAATTAAATATAAGAATAATTTCATAGATGCATGCATTTATCCATTCATGAATTATTGCACTTCGTACACTACCAAAGATTATATATATATATATGAACTCAAAAAACCTTTCGATTACTTACCGTCCTCGCTCAAGTAATTTCTCAAGAAAGAGTTTTGATATTCCATTGTCATATTTCATATTAATGAAAACAAGTATGAAAATTATCATCTTTATATATTTAATGTATTTTAGGAAAGAATGTCCAATCACAATTAATTGCTTAAATATGTTTAATAATCTTGTCATAAAACATGCATTAAATATGTGTACAATATTGTCCATATGATTTTTACAAAAAAATTTAAACCACTAGGGTTTTTCATTTCTTTGAAGAAACTCATTTCCATTCTCTAGTCTAACTATTAAGATAAACCAAATTTCCAAAATTGATTATCTTTATGGACAGCATCTTTAACATTCATAGTATGAGTAATTTTCCCAATTCAATATTTGGTAATCCATCATAATGATTATCGGGTTTACTATAATCCTCAGAACTCATATTTCTCAAAGATATAAGTCAAATATCTAAGATATCCTTGCAGATCTATGAATGAAAATTCCATCATCATGAGGTCTATCAATTACATGTCTAACCTCATCATGATCTTTACTAGTGTGTTTTAGAAGATTATGTATCTTGTAATTTTATCTTTCAAGATAAAAACTCCCACTTGCCTTTTGTAATATATAGACTATCTATATATACTTAGCAATTAGAGCAAAACTACATTGTTCTCTATTTGGGACATTACAAATACACATTGATAATTCTTGACATTAGTTTGTTAATAACCTATTCATAAGTAGTATAACAAATTCGAATCTTCAACTTTAAAACTTAATGTGATTCATCACATTCCATAATGAAATGGTGTTTTATTAATCTTCTAGTTTGGAGTCATATTGAGTATATTCAATCCATACTCAATATTCTAACCTTGTTACTTTTTAAGAAAGAAGTTATGGTTATCATGAATCAAACAAATCAAATAAAGTTTGATTCTCCTAATTGAACATACCATCAACTTGTGGTATTCATTAGAATTTAATATTGTAAGACAATCTAACAATATATAAGATAAACATATTCCTTTTGGCTTACCTATTTACCAACTAAGTCAACTTAATGGTATAATAGACTTTCCAAGCCAATTTCATGCTTTATAACACAAGTACTCTTTAACCAAGTTACTTCATATCCATGTCTCAACAAGAAACATAAACTGTTATAATCCCATTATACATTATAAATCATTGATCAACTCAATGACTTCTTGTATATGTCTTAACATAACAAGTTAACGTCTTACTTTATTATAAGTCTTAAAAGACTTTATGTTTATGTCTTTACAATGAATCATAAACATGTTTAACTAAAGTAATTATGAACACAACTCTTGGTTTCAATAGTAGTTTCAAGTTAATTTATTTACTTCACAATAATGTAGGACTACATTATTTATTCATTTATTTATGTCATTCCAAAATTCATAAATATACAAATTAAAGTAGTATTAGATTACTTCATTTATGTCATTCTAATAATACATAAATATCTAATTTGAAGTATTCTTATATATCATTTTGACACAGGTTCTAAATACTTGTCTAATTTAGAAACTGCAAATATGTCCATGCAAGGTCTGACTTCACATAGAGATTTACTTTGTTGTTACAATCTCGCCAAGTTCTGACATGACGTAAATTGCAACACCAAGTGTTTCTTGAATTAGATATGTACAAGTTATATTAGAATGTTGGTCTCTTACCTTGCAGTCAAGAAAATCCATTAAATCATATAACTATATGTTGTCCCTTGCACACAATATAGATTTCTCCCACTTGTGCATGGAACAACATCATGTAGCAGATAAACAACACGACATATGTTTGTTTATGTGACTAATATGATTGTGTCATTGATATTAGCATAACTAGTAGATGTAGAACCACTTTATTGTCTAATAAGGAAACGTACATGACTATCCTTGAAAACATAAGTGTCTACAAGTAGAAAGTAATTATCTTAAGACATGCTAGAGATAATCTGGTTACTACCAAGATGACAAAGCTTGTAACTCCCACCGAATAAGAGATCATTACATTAATTCCTTATTCAAGAATTAGAACACAACACTCCCATCGGATTTGACAACATTGTAAGTGTTTCATTAACCAGTGAAAGAAAATAGTGTATTATTTACTTCCTACACCTTTGAGAAAGTCCATACATAACAATTACAAATGTACTTAAAAGAATGTATTCTACTATGTAGATGATGAATTTATCCATCAATGCTATTAACTTGAAAAATTGGGCATGCAATTTCTTTCTTAATAGTTCTACTATTCCAACAATTGTAAGTAGTACTTTTAAATGGTTAAAACACAACAACTAGATAAAATATGCTAGTTTGTCTTTTACCAATTATACAGTAATTAGTCTAGCTTCTAATTTAATAACTCAGAAATATGCAATTTTCTTAACTATTAAAATTTGCTTATGAGTTATGTATTTTAGAATTTAGACAATTCTAATTGTCCTATCATACATTTCTTCATTCATGAAAAGGAATAGGATTGAATCTCACTCTTTCTTAGAAAAGAGGACTAGGTTTATTCTTTTAGTAAAGTTGACTCTACCAAAAACCCTTACAGGTGTAGATCAATTTACCAATACAGGAATAACATTCGTTTACGGTTTAATGTTGCATTAATACATTTAAAGAATTAGCAAAATTCAATTTAGTATTTTCGATAATTAAACTTTTCAAGAAAATAAAATACCCAAGGTAATATTCATATAACCATAGTATTTTCTCGAAAACTAGGATCCAAATTATCATAAGTTCATTACATCAGTTGATCTGCTAGCAACGAACGCATATAATAAGGTAATATGTCGAACATTAATTGGCAAACAATTTCCAACTCCTAGATTATTATGGGATTTATATATTTCAACGCTATTGCAAATATAAACATGTTTCATCCCATCTTATGCCATTGAGTCCAGGTCTCACTTCCTACTCAACTTAAGTGTCTAACTTAAAGAACTGCAAATATGTCCATGTAAGGTCTGACTTTACATAGATATTTACCTCTCCATCACAATCTAGCCAAGTACTGTCATGACGTAAATTGCAACTTCAAGTGTTCCTTTTAATTAGATGGCATATTCTTAATTTAAAAGGGTACTAGTTTTGATTTTATGTGGTTAAATCAAATATGTACAAAGATGTCATGCATTCATCTTGTAGCATAATTTTAATAAAAAACTTTTTATTACCAATTCATAAAGATCAAATTATCAAAGTTTTGATTGAGGTATTGGGTTCACCAATCAAGGAATTTAGTGTTAATTATCGTCCATTATACCGTACTTTTGCATAAGTGTAAACACTTAGTGTTTCGGATAATTACCACCGTTGGCGCATGGAATTAAAACTAATTCGCCTTAAGATGAGCTTGTACTTTTATGGCTTACTAAGTAGCTCCATTCGAACTTACAGAGGTCGAGGACCGTAAGCGCAAAAGCATAACCTTAGACATCCTTTCGGTGTGATATGCGCTTCTTAAATAACCCTTTATAGTTCATTCTAATGGGTGAGCCGTTCACCATTGTACCAAAGTCACCAATCAATTAAACTATTGAAAACTTAACTCTTCCAAAACAAATCAAATTTCGCTATTGTTTAGTCCGTATTATTTTCTATTCAAAATTACCCTTTGCTTAAAACTGTCTAACATAATAAACAAACAAGTAACAAATAAAAATAAACTACTAAAAACAATGCGCATAATAAACAATTTATACGTGTAAACAAGTAGCCACATGCAACTTATTCGAGAAAACCCTATTAATAATCAATGTCTAGGTTAAATTAATGTATATATTAATTAGGGCTTTCACTCTCTCAATTGAGAGTGAGCCACATACATCGAAGAATCGATTGCGTAAACCCATAATTAATGATATACCAAATTGCACATAATTGATTCATTAATATACATAATTGGAGTCTTCCCCAATTCAAGATTTATCGTAAATAAATATGTCTCAACAATTAAACAATTATCAAAGCAACTTATACATGACTAACATGCATGTATAATTATGGATATCATAACAATTATACAAATAAGTCACAAGATCGCATATAAAAAATTCCATGACACATAACAAATTATTCATGAATTAATCACGTAACTAATATATTAATTCTAGGTTTCAATAAGGTTAGCAAACAATTTTCAAAACCCTAAAAAATTTATACATGTGTCGACTAAAAAAAATAGGGGTACGCCCCAATTCTTAAAAAAAATCGACCAAACAATAAATTAAACATAAACCCTAGATTAACATATCAAACAACATACAAGTATTTGTTTTATTACGCGTTTATGTAATTAATTACTCATTAAAAACCAATGACTCGTGATGCCACTGTTGGAATTATATAACATGACTAATCATAAATATAAACAATAAACATCAAGTACACATGCGGAAGCGTATAGGAAAGATTAATGAATAATTAATTAACATAAACAAATATGCGTACCTTTTCTTGATTTTAGCCGAACAAGAATCAAATCCACAAACTAGCAATTATGATGAACCCTAATTATGGTTTATAGGATTATAAGAATTACCCATTACCGTTTTGTAATTCAATCCAAGATAATAACAAAAGTATGTTATTACTATATTCTTGTACACACGTACTATAACAAATTAAAGTAATGCTAGTTTTAATCAAACAAAATAACTTGTGTTTGGAAAAGATGGTGATCGACACCCAAAGGTGGTGTACGATCGTTTTAAGCAAAACACACACAAACCAATTTTAGGTTTAGCTTAATGAGTACAAGAGATACAAAAGACAAGACCCCTAGCCTTGTATATATACTTAGCAAAACTTGGAGAACAAGTTGAGTTGGATATGGGTTGGGTTTCCTTGTGGCCGATCATATGGAGTATCCCACAAGGTATTCCTAAACCTTCCAAATATTGATTTGCATTCTAGTCCTTTCCAATTACATTTAACGACCGTTAATCCATTACATTAATTACTTAACGTCCGTTAGTTATTTCGTTTAATTAATAAATAAATATAACTATTACATTTAATTATTAACTTTAATTCTCATACGTAAAGCGTGCAATCCCGTGGTCTCGAGTTCGATCCTAACACACGTCTAATAATTTATTATCCATAAAACCAACACGACCTAGCTAGGGTTCTTGTTTATGTTTTTAGGAAAATAAATAAATTCTGTAAAGATATAAATTAAGAACCCTCATAACCCAAACCGCATACATACGACGACCTTCCTAATCACCTAAACCTGAAAATCCAGTTTTGCCAGTCTCACCGACACTTGGTGCACCTGGGCTCGATGATGTCGATTAAGACATCACTTGGAAGACCAGCCATTTTACTGTACTTAATTGAAATCCAAAAAAGTCAGTAGAACAGCAGTGCAAATGAATTAACAACCATTATGAAACTTTTCAGGTTATATCGAACTCAATCCCGAATTGGTCACATTGAACAAGAGTCCAATTTATCAGCCGAATTTCCTGGAACAAGAGTCCAATTTATATGCCACACACAGATCCATCACATAGTATTATACTATACCATCTTCGACAGAAACGGTTGAATCGGTTGCTTCAGTTTTGGCAGCAACTGGTGTTAGACTAAAAACAGTGGGCATAAGAGGGATATATTTGCGTGAATTTAAGTGGCAACCATGAACACACTTAATACTGAAGCAACATGGTTTTTCAACAATCTTTGAATTTCATCAACATATACTGGAAGTGTAGTAACATACATCTATCTGACGGAGATAAAAGCATACAAGTAGAAGTAGTTCATAAGTCAATGCTACTAGGATTAAATTAAAGTTCAATGAGCGTTCTTAGCTTCAAGATTTCTTCGATTACATCCACATATGTAAAAGACTTGGAGAAGTCACCCTTTCCTGAAAGAACAAAGATTCGGGGAGTATGAGTTCGCAATCTAATGTTGATACAACAATGAATATGTTGAAATTTTTTTATAAGACTCATATCAGAGACTTAAAGGTCTCAAAAAGGAAATTGGTTATCCACATTGATACTAGTTTTTATAGAATCACACCATGTTTAACCCGACTCCGAATGTAGTACTAGTTTTTATATCAACATAGGTGACAACATCAGTTGCATAACCTTTTTAGCCAACTAATCCACAAGGTCTAAATCATTAGCACTGAAATATCACTCCTATCAATTCAAATTTCTTCACAAATTTATAAACTAGTGTTACATTTTAGCTCAATACAATCATTACAAAACGTTAAGAATACTTCATGAGGACTGAAATAACTGTTGAGTTCAATAAAAGTATGTGTCCATACATAACGTTGCAATTATTTGACTTATATTCTGCTTAGTGAACAAGTTATATGGTTAATAACTAACCGGTAAACGAAACAGAGTTGGAAGAGCAAAATTCACCCTAATCTTCGTCGTCATTGTTATCAGCAAGGCCTAAAGGAAAAAAAGGTGAAACTAATCTCTCAACAACAATTCAAGCATCAATAGACTTATTTTCAATCACCGAGAATGAACTATCTTTTAAATCATAGACAGCCAATTCCTCCGCAAATTTTAGTAACAGTTTCCTGTCTTCTAAAATACAAAAAGGAGCAGAAATTCGACTCCACCAAGTATGAGGATACGGGATGGAAGCCAACTTAGTCCAAGAATCCTTCACTCCATAAACCTTCATCACCCATACATCCACCTCCCGACTAACACAATAATCACAAAGAACACACAACCGTTCTCCCGAAACCCCCAATTCCAAATAGTCATTACCTTCATGATACTCCGGTTGCAAAACTTCACCATAAGTCTCCTTCCCTAAATCAAGAGAAACTATATGCCACGAACCCGACAAGCCATCACGAGCCCCCCAATGAAGAGCTCCATTTAAAAACTTACCATCAGTAAAAAGATCAGGACAAGGAAAGTGACCAATTTCCTTCCAACTTTGAGTATTTAACGAATATATCATAGTACCCCAGTAAGGCGAAGTTCGCCATAATCTAACCACCTTGTAATCATGAGTCCTCTCATCATAACCAAAACCATGGAAAACCCAAAACTCACGGGCCCCTTGTTTACAACCAGGCAAAACATTGGTTTTTCTAGTACCTGTGTTGTAAGTAAATAGAGTATTATTATCCTCAGCTAAAAGCATACTAATCCATTACAAGACCCAACTATCGAATGACCTCGAGTAGGTGTTTGTTGAAATGGATTTTCAAGCCATAACGCATTATTAACAGATTCATTAAAGAACACATCATAGAGAGGACAGCTGTTGATATTGATGTCTCGTCTATCAAGGATGTAAATAAGTCTATGATGTCCATAGTTAATGTTGGTACTAGATAAAGTATAATGTGTTTTAATAAAATGTTGGTCGGAAATTAAAGTATACCATTCTTTGCAAACAGACTTACATCGTAACAATGATTTAACTGTAGCAACCTTCAACAGAATTTCGCGGATGATGTCTAGTGGAAACGAATGACTGATTTGGAGTCTCATTAGGGTTGATTTTTTATTGTTATTAGGGTTGTTTCAAACTTTCAATCGGGGGAAAGTATATATATAAGAAGAATCAGATTTATAATTGTGCCCCTCATGTTTTCTTACTTGTTAAGTTATGTCCAATAGTTACATATGCAAATAAAATATCACGAACGTATGTGTTTCATGACACGATGACTTTGTTTTACCACATTGACAACATTCCATAGCTTACAACTTACATAATCAAAAGTGAGTTATTTATAGCATGATGCTTGTCTAAAGTGAGTTATTTCACCATGCCATGCCAAACAAAGAACCTTTACAAAGTCTATTGGACCCAAAAAAAGTTGACTCGTTTGTTTCAATTTAGGTAGAGGATAGCAAAATGGTGACTCAACTGCATCTTAGTTTCTTCTAAAGATACAGAAATCGTAGGAAAATACATCAAAGTGATGGTATTAAATGTACAAGAGTAACAACATTCTAGTTAATAGTTATTGATGCTATTGGTGGTGGACTGGATTTCAATGCGCATTCTTTGCTTGAAATTTTCTTCAATTGCATCGATAAATGTTGAAAGATTCTGGCATACTTGAGTGGTAAGGAATTCACTATTTCCTGAAACAGCACAGATTGACTTAGCCGAGGAAATCAAGTAGTGGTTAATATAACGGAGTACAAGCTTTGATTCAACTACGTGTAATATGACAAAGTCTCAATTTATATTTTATATCTTTTATCGTGTTACTTTGAAGTTTAAGCAGAAGTAAAGTTCAGATTTAAGTCCCACAACTTAAAGAGATTAAATGAAGATTTTATCCAAGTATTTTCTCAGTGACAAATGAAAAATAGATAAAAATGAAAAAACCGCTTATTAAGTAAATTTATGATTCATTATGTGAACTTATGTCAGCATTACATATTTGATAAAGCAAAAATCCTAGAGGCACAATGATGATATTAGATGGAGCGGATAACATTTGTGGGTTGGATAGCTGACAGAACTGGTTCGGGTCAAAGCAGGCAAAAATATTGATACAGGTCCGTCAAACAGATTTGGTTGGCTGGCTACTGGGGTTACCCGTTACCCATCACACATTTTGTCAGAAAAAAGAAATTTAGTTTCAGAGATAACAACTTAAAAATGATAGATTACTAGTTTAACAAACTAATATGATTAAATGAAGAGATTCAGGAGGTTGTAAACATTAAATTACTCTTTGAGAAAGTTACAACCCATTTGACCCGTTTCAATATAGGCCGATGTACCCGTCAAAAGTGTTGAAGTGATCTCCTTTACTACTATACAATTCCTTGAATAAGGGGCAATATAAGTTAGAATGAACATATAAGCTGTTATTGAAAAGAAATACTTGATTAAAGGAAATAAAACACTTTGATTAAAGAAATACAGTTAACATACGGCAGCAAGGTTTTCAACAAACTTTTAATTTCATCAAGAAGTATGGGAAGGGTAGTAACATACATCTGATTAAAGGAAATAAAAACATATGAAAGTAGAACCACTTTTTTTGTTAAGCAACTAGAATTTTTTTAAAGCTAAATCGACGTTCTTGGCTTGCAGGTTTCTTCATATGCATCCATAAATGCAAAAGACTCCGGAGAATTCACCCTTTCCTGAAAGAACAAAGATTCAGTGAGTGTGAGTTGCCAATCTAATGTTGATATCGACATATCATAGTGTAAAAGTTAAATACAATGATATAGGTATGGTAAAAACTAAAAACTTTTATATCTACAGTAGATCAGAGGCTTACAGGTTTCAAAAAGGAATTTGGTTATCCATATTGTTTACCTGTCAGTGCATGACATATAGACACCTTACATTAACTCTTACTCGATCAATGGCAAGTGCAAATGATAACATCAAACTTAACGCTATAGTACATGTTCTGTTATCAGCATATCAGCCAAGATACCAACAACAAACATAGAGATCCACGTGTTCTTAATCATTAGCACTTACATGTTACTCCCACCAATTCAAATTTCTTAACAAATTTTCAGAATAGTGTTTCATTTTAGCTCAATGCAATGTTAACAGTACTGTATTAGCACTGAATTAATCATTCGGTTCAATGATATCTGTACGGGTCCATGTAATATTCAACAATTTACTCAAATTCTGAACAAGTTATCATTAATTACAACTAACCTGAAAGTGAAAAAGAGTTAAAAGAGAAAATTTTACCTTAATTTTCATCACCATTGTTATCATCAAGGCCTAACGGGGCAAAAGGCGAAATCAAACTTTCAACAACAATACACGTGTCTAGAAATCCATCGAAGTGTAAATTGGATTGATGTGTAACGAACTGATTCTTTCAAAGATCCAAGTAAAACATAGCAAGAATGAGTAAACAACATGCTAATCACTAAACTGAAAACAGATAAGATGCTTCCCTACATTGATATGGACTCACATGAAGCAAGGGATTATGCAAAATCATACTGTCTCTATTAATCTTATCAAAAAGTAAGTAAAGTGAAGTTGACTTAATTGTTAGAAGTTGACTGCTTCAATTGGTCAAAGTCAACTGTATTACATATAAAACTCCTAGAACAATTCCAATTAATCAACCAAAAGAGTGATATTTGAACATGTCATGCCACACAAAGAACCTTCACAAATTCATACTACATGTTTGACAGAAAAGTTGATATATTTTCCATAATATAAATGGCAACCATGAACACAGTTAACATACGGCAGCATGGTTTTTCAACAAGCTTTTGATTTCCTTAAGAAATACTGGAAGGGTAGTAGCATACATGTTAAGCTACTAGAGTTTGATTAAAGCTAAATTGACTTTCTTGGCTTGCAGGTTTCTTCATATGCATCCATAAATGTAAACACTCCAGAGAATTCACCTTTTCCTGAAAGAACAAAGATTCAGTGAGTGTGAGTTGCCCAATCTACTGTTGATACCGACATGTGAAGTTTAATAAAATGATATAGATATGGTAAAAACTTTTATATCTACAATATATTTCTTGGAAGCAAGAAGAGCAAAGAAGAACTCAGGTCAGAGGTTAAAGGTTATAATAAATGAAAATTTGGTTATCCACATCGTTATATGTTAGTTCATGACATATAGGCACCTTACGTTGACTCTTACTCGATCAATGAAAAGGGCAAATGATGAGAGTCATACCAAATTTTATGATGTAGTACATGTTCTGTTATTAGTATGTCAGCAAAGGGAGAACTTATGTTGCATAACAACCTCTTTAGCCTACTAATTAATCTACACGATGTTAATCATTAGCACTAAAATATTACTCCCACCAATTCACATATCGTCACAAATTCTCAAACAAGTGTTTCATTTAGCTCAATGCAACCATTACAAAGCGTTAAGAATAGTTTATTAGCACTGAAATAATTGACGAGTTTAACGATTTCTGACTTTCTGTGTCCATGTGACATTGCATTTATTTTACTAATATGAACAAGATATGGGTAATTATAACTAACCCGTAAATTTAACAGAGTTGGAAGAACAAAAGTTACCTTAATTTTCATCATCATTGTTATCGGGAGGACTAAAGGCGGAAAAGGTGAAACCAAACTCTCAACAACAATGCAAGCTTGACAACGTCCATCAACGTTGTCAAAGATGTCAATCGTCGTGGATGAACTATCATTTGAATCATAGACAATCAATTTCAACCCAAATTTCAACAACAATTTTCCATCATTTGAAATACACAAAGGATCCAAAATTTGATCCCACCAAGTAACGGTCGGATATGGGATGCAAGCCAACTTAGTCCAAGAATCCTTCACTCCATAAACCTTCATCACCCATACATCCACCTCACATATTTCAGTATAATTACAAAGAACACACAACCATTCTCCCAAAACCCCCAAAGTCAATCTTTTACTACCTTCATCGTAGTCCGGCTGCAAAACTTCACAATAAGTCTCCTTCCCCAAATCAAGTGAAACTATATCCCGCAAATCCGACCAGACATCACCAGTCGCCCAATGAAGAGCTCCATTTAAAAACTTACCATCAGTAAAACGATCGAGACAAGGAAAATGACCGATTTCCTTCCAACTTTGAGTTTTTAACGAATATATCATAGTACCGCAGTAAGGTGAAGTTCGGTCACAACCCCATGTTTTAACCACCTTGTAATCACGAGTCATCTCGTCATACCCAAAACCATAGGAAACACCAAACGAAACTGCCCCTTGTTTAGAATCGGGCAAAATATTGGTTCTTCTAGTACATGGGTTGTAAATAAACAGAGTATTATAATCCTTAAGGCATACTAATCCATTACAAGACCCAACTATCCTAACCCCTTTAGATCGAGGTGGATTATCCAACACTACCTCAATATTAACAGATTTATCAAACATGACATCAGAAACTGGACAGCTGTAGAGATCGTGATTTAAAATGTTGTTGCAAATAAGTCTATGATGTGCATAGTTAATGTTGGTACTAGATAAACTATAATGTGATTTAATAAAATGTTGGTCGGAGATTAAAGAGTACCATTCTTTGCAAACAGACTTACATAATGATTTAACTGTAGCAACCTTCAACAGGATTTCACGGATGATTTCTGGTGGAAACCAAGGACTCGTTTCGAGTGTCATTAGGGTTGATTTTTAGTTATTAGGATTTCATGGATGTTTTCTTCCTTTTGTAGTTTCTAAGTTTCTATAAATGGTTTAATATTACCCTTCAACTTATGCACATCAATTACTTTAGTCCATGCATCAATTTTGGGTTTTTCCTAGATAATGATCATTAGTTAGGATTTGAACATATTTTTTTTAAAGTCGTTCTAACATTTTATTGCGGTATGGGAGTGATACTACTCGACTTGGAACCAAAGTCACAGTATATATATAAAAGTTAACCAATTTTCTCAACCTCACCGACATTTGGTAAACATATTTCTATAAAAATTATATTCGTCTTTCATGTCAAAAGAAAGAATGGTATCACGTTTGTTGACACCATGGTCATGCTTAACTACCCCATCCGGGAAGATACCAACTTCATCAGGATTATCGATGTGAATATGAGATACTTGAAACCATTTTCCAAGAGCTGGATTAAAGAATAAAGATCTTTATAAAAAATATGAGATCGTTTGGTAAATTAACGATGCAATAGATAAATTTTGTAGCACTAATACCCAAAGGGTTACCTTAATATTCACAATTGTGACATATAAGTACTCATCACTTTACTTTCTATATACAATGTGAGACTTGACTCTATAACAATTTAGTTAACCCGACTCAAATAAAGATTATTTGGGTTTTGAGAAGAAAAACCATACCCACACTAAACCTTTATAAGGGTTCGGCCGGAGTTCGAGTTATAACCCAAATAAACCTTGGTATAAGTAATATGTGGATGTTGCTAATGCTAAGCAAAGAGTTTGTTGCGTAGAAGTTTGGTCAAGTCACTGTATTGCACATACAATACAACTCCCTAAAACAAGTCCAATTATTCAACCAAATAGGCTCAACCAAAAAGAGTGAGATTTTCCACAATATAAATGGTAACCATGAACACAGTTAACATACAGCAACATGATTTTTCAACAAACTTTTGATTTCTTTAAGAAATACTGGAAGGGTAGTAACAGCTTTTTCGTACACGTTCACTTGCAACACATACACAAGTGCTCTATATCTAATTTAAGGACAAAAAAAAACATACGAAAATAGAAGATTTCATTTGTTAAGCTAGTAGAGTTCAGTTAAAGCTAAATTGATGTTCTTCTTGGCTTGCAGATTTCTTCATATGCATCCATAAATGTAAAAGACTTCCGAGAATTCACCCTTTCCTAAAAGAACAAAGATTCAGTGAGTGTGAGTTGCCAATCTAATGTTGATATCGAAAACCATGGAGTAAAATTTGATAAAAGGATATAGATATGGTTAAAACTTTTATATCTGCTATGTATTTCTTGGTAGCAACGAAGGGCAAAGACAGAACTCAGGTCAGAGGTTAAATGTTTTACAAAATGAAAATTTGGTTATCCACATCATTGCATGTTGGTGCATGACGATAGGCACCTTACATTGACTCGAACTCGACCAATGACCAATACAAATGATGAGTCATTCTAAATTTAACGATGTAGTACAGGTTCTGCTATTAGTATATCAGCAAAGGAAGAACTTATGTTGCATAACAAACTCTTGAGCCTACTAAACCACACGCTGTTAATCATTAGCACTAAAATATTATTCCCATCAATTCACATATCGTCACAAATTCTCATACAAGTGCTTCATTAGCTCAATGCAACCATTACACAACGTTAAGAATAGTTTTAAGCACTGAAATAATTGATGAGTTCTACGATTCTTGTGTCCATGTGACATTGCATTTACTTTACGTACACTTCGCTTGGTAGACAAGTTATGGCTAATTATAAAACTAACCGGAAAATGAAAGAGTTGGAAGAGCAAAATTTACCTTAATTTTCATCATCATTGTTAACAGCAAGGCCTAAAGGCGGAAAAGGTGAAACCAAACTCTCAACAACAATGCAAGCTTGACGACATCTATCACGGTTGTCAATCATCATGGATGAACTATCTTTTGAATCATAGACAAACAATTTCAACCCAACTTGTAACAACACTTTCCCTTCATTTGAAATACACAAAGGAGCCAAAAATTGATCCCGCCAAATATCAATAGGATATGGGATGCAAGCCAACTTAGTCCAAGAATCCTTCACTCCATAAACCTTCATCACCCATGTTGGACGATAATGTCCAGCATGCCAAACAGAAGCTATGAAACGTTTTCTTAGGCCTGCAACCTAAAAGGAAGAAGCATGTATTTTCTGGATGGGCCTCCAACAGACCCATTAGATGAAACGGTTATTAGGTTTAGGAAAACATTGCAACGGTTATTTTATGAACCGGTATGTCTTTTGAGAGACACCGTTTCATTTAGTTTATATAGGATCAATTCTGTAATTCAAAGTAACCCATTCATATATAATAGAATCGGATTTTAAGGGTTCATAATATCTTCTTTGTTTCTTCTTTTATTTGATTCTTAGGTTGATTGTAAACATGTTGTTGTTTGATCATTATACGATCCTGGAGCATCAACAAACCTGTGAAAACAGCCCACCAATTCCGAACATGGTATCAGAGCACATGGGTCGAAGATCTACATGCTTGGCCTGTCAAAGAACATGGCTCGAAGATCTACATGCTACAATCAATATTTTCTGACGACTTCAAATTACTGCAAGGGGATCACTTTTTTTTGGAACAGAAGGACATGTTTCCGAAGGCAAAGAAATATGCCAGGCAAGAATGCCATAGAGATCGACAAGATCCTGTGATCAAACCCTATTAAATAAGCGAGACAAGAAGAACAAATCAAGATTGAGCATTTTATTTTTTGATCTTTAATATAACAAGTATCAATAAACTACAAAATTGAAGGAAGGCATGAGCAAGAAGAATCAAGAACAAGAAGATTGAGAATACAAAGATTAATAAGATTAGGGAGGAATATGTTGGAAAACTATAATCCCATTAATCTTTGTATGAAGATTCTGAGTTTTACTCCTGTGTTTTTGGTATAAGTCGACACACTTGCATGAAGAATCGGAAGGATGGTCTTGACACCAAAGCTGCCACTTTTCCGGTTTGGGCCAAGCCCAAATGCACCCATTAGATGGCGATTACATAGTATACGGTTATTTAGTTTTAGGGTTATAAACAGTTATACTTATTATGAAACGACACATCCTTTCATTCATGTCGTTTCATCCATTATATATAGTTTAGAATTCTGTATTTGTAAGTAATCCATTTCACTTTATCAATAATCTGTAGATTATGTGGGTTCAACAAAACTCTTCATTGTTTACTTGCTCTTTTGATTCTTGTTTTGAATGATACCATGATGTTGTTTTGATCATGAAGATCCCGAAACCCATTTAAGAACACGTATAAAGATGGCATCGAGCCAAGGGATCAAACAACACACCAAATCATGATCAATCATCATTCAAGAAAAAGGAAGGAAAGGTCGTGATGGTCTCAACGAAGAAAGAGAGCGGGCATGATGGTCTCGAATTCATAAGCAAGAACAACAACAACCGCGAAGGTTCAAGAAGAAGGCGGAGAGTCTCAAGATGAAAAGATTTGCGTAAGATTCATAAACAAAAGTTTGGCATCAAGACATTAAGGGGAATGTTGGACGATAATGTCCAAGATGCCAAATGTAAGCTATGAAACGTTTTCTTAGGCCCGCAACCTAAAAGGAAGAAGCTCAGATTTTGGATGGGCCTCAATGGACCCATTAGATGAAACAGTTATTAGGTTTAGGAAAACATTGCAGCGGTTATTTTATGAACCGGTATGTCTTTTGAGAGACACCGTTTCATTAAGTTTATATATGATCAATTCTGTAATTCAAAGTAACCCATTCATATATAATAGAATCAGATTTTAAGGGTTCATAATATCTTCTTAGTTTCTTCTTTTATTTGATTCTTAGGTTGATTGTAAACATGTTGTTGTTTGATCATTATACGATCCTGGAACATCAACAAACCTGTGAAAACAACCCACCAATTCCGAACAACCCATACATCCAACACACGACTTTCACAATAATTACAAATAACACACAAAATTCTCCCAAAACCCCAAAGTCAATGACTTATAACCTTTACCATCATACTTTGGTCGCAAAACTTCACCATACATCTCCTTCCCCAAATCAAGAGAAACTATATGACACATATACTCATCACCACTTTCCCAATGAAGAGCTCCATTTAAAAACTTACCATCATCTAAAGGACCAACACAAGGAAAATGACCGATTTCCATCCAACTTCCGGCTTTTAACGAATATATCAAAGTACTCCAGTAAGGCCTAGTTGAGTATAATTTCACAACTTTGTAATCATGAGTCATCTCATCATACCCAAAACCATAGAAAACAGGCCACGAACCGGCCCCTTGTTTAGAACTAGGCAAAATATTGTTTCTTCTAGTACTTGGGTTGTAAATACACAAAGTATTTGCAGGCTCAACAAAAAGGCATAATAATCCATTACAAGACCCAAGGATCCTAACCCTTTCACATCGAGTTCGTTGCAATTGATTTTTAAGCTTTATCACATTATTAGCAGATTTATCAAACAACACATCATAAAGTGGATAGCTGTAGAGAGTTAGTTGATCATATTCATATGTGTTGTAGATAAGTCTATGATGTTCATAGTCAATGTTGTTCGTACTAGATAAAGTGTAATGGGATTTAATAAAATGTTGGTCGGATATTAAAGTATACCATTCTTTGCTTTTGCTTACGGTCCTCCGCCTCTCTGTGAGTTCGATTGGAGCTACCTAGTATAACCATTCAATGTACGAAGCATCTTAGTGCAAAGTTGTAAGTTTCTCAATGCATCGATTAAAACTTTGTAGAATTTAATCTTAGCAATTAAAAATCTCATGTAAGTTTTTGAAAACTATTATGCTATAAAGTTGTATGCATGCTTCTTTATACATAAGTTTTGATTACACGTCAAAATTGTACCCTTTAAATTTAAGTTTATGCCATCTAATGATATGAAACACTTGAAGTTGTAATTTAGTTATGTGAGACCTTGATCTAGATTACAATAACAAGGTGAATTATTTTATTGTGTGAGACCTCAGCTTTATGATTTGCAGTTTCTAAATTAGACAACTTAATTAAGTTAGTTAGTGAGACCTATGACTTAAGGCATGAGATGTGATGAAACATGCTTACGTTTTGCATTAATTGTTTTGGCAAAATTGTAAATCCCATAACTTTTGGAATTGAAAATTGTTTGTCAATTATCGTTCTTCAACGATTACCTATTCTACACTTTCACCACTAGCGGATCAAGCGATGTGGTGGAACTATGATAATGAGGATCCAAAATTTCAAGAAAAATTCTATGGTTAATATGAATATTGACCAAAGGGTATTTATTTTCTTGAATGGTTACTTATCGAAAGTACTAACTTTTGAACTTTTATTTCGTAGAAATGGCTCAAGTGAATCTCTGCACTAGCCTCGCTGTTCAAATCTATGTTTGATCGAGAGAAAATGATAGTAGCGCAATTTCAATGATTGGTATCGGCAACTCGGAATTGTCTTGAGGTTGCCAAAAGACTCAATTATTTGACTCACGCCTTGTCCTCCCGAACTGCGGTGATGCTACTCTTCAAGCATGAGTGCATGGCAATCTGAGTATGACAAGTATAATGAGGTCGCTTTGCATTATGCTCGGAGTATGAATCAAACTTGCAAAACAGTTTGAAAATTACTTCCTAATCTCATGCTTGAAGAATTGCAAAGTTATTTGAAAAGCCTATGATTGTAGAGTTGTATGATTTGATAGATGCTCTTCATAGTTGCAAGCAAGGAGAAGGGAAACTGTAGCGCCTTGCACGGAAATGATGAGTTACATGGACCGGTGGGCGTCTTAACTATGTCTACCCCAATGACATACAAATTGGCCTTATCAACGATCCTTTAACAAGGAGTTTGATGGTTTCGTGCGAATTATAATATGCATTGCAGGGAAGACAATCGATGAGGTACATGCAATGCTCATTAATTACGAAAAGGTTTGCCCAAGAAGGCCTCTACACCGCGGTTTTGACCATCCGAAGGGTAGAATTTCTAAGCCTAATAAGCCGCTAGCGAACAAGAAAGGGAAAGGTAAGGTAAAGTCGATAAGGAAAACAAGTTATGACTTATCGGCAAGAACCCAAGCGTGAGAATCCGAAGAAGGATATGGCTTGTCATCACTTTGACCGAGGTTGGACACTGGAAGAGGAATTGTCCATTGTACCTTGATGAGTTGCGCAATAAGAGCTATAAAATCTCGCACCGTGGTCGATGCTTGTACTCTTTTGATGATAGAATTATTTGCTTTTCCTCATAAAATAAATTCCTAGGTATATGATCTTGGATGTGGTATTCGCATTTGTAATACTGCAGGGGACTTAGAGGAGCAAGGAAGCTTGCCTATGGATAGCAATACCTGCGTGGGTAATGGAGCACATGCGATCGTTGAAGCTATAGGCACGTTTGATTTAGTTTTACCTTCGAGTTTAGTCTTGTCATTAAGCGATTGTCATTACGCACCTTCCATTGTTATGGGTGTCGTTTCTGTTTCCTTGTTAAAAGATATTGGTTTCGTTCATACATTTACCGATTATGGAATTTCGGTTTCTTTAAATGGTGTTTTTATTTTAATGTTATTTGACAAATGGTGTGTTTGAAATTGATTTGCATGATAATATGATTGATAAAATAATTACATCTTTAGCATCAATAATAAAAGAATCAAAGGTGATTTGGATTCTTCATTTCTTTGGCATTGTAGACTTGCTCATATAGGCAAGAAACACATGCAACAATTTGCAACACGATGGGCTTTTGCAAGACATCAATGATGAATCATTTGATAAATGCGAATCTTGCATATCTGGGAAGATGACCAAGAAACCTTTACAAATAGTTTAGTAAGGGCTTCGATCTTCTTGGTGTGATACATCTTGGCGTATGTGGAACACTAAGACATGTCAAGAAAAGGTGCTAGCTACTTCTTAACCTTTACCGATGATTTCGATCGTTATGGTTATGTTTATTTACTTAAACATAAACATGAAGTCTTTGAAACATTTAAGGTTTTAATAGTGAAGTAGAACGCAACTAGGAAAGAAGATTAAAGCTCTTCGATCCGATAGAGGTGGTGAATATTTAAGGCAAGAGTTTAAAGATTATCTAGTGAGTGTGATATCGTCCGAAGAACTCACATCTCCAAATACTCCACAACAAAATGGTGTATCCGAGAGAGAATCGTACATTGCTAGATATGGTGCGATCGATGTTTAATCTTACAACTCTTCCCTTATCCTTTTGGGATTATGCTTTGAAAGCTAGCATTGCATATTGAATATGGTTCCAACTAAGAAGGTTGATAAGACTCCTTATGAAGTGTGGTATGGAAAGCTCCCAACTTGTCTTACTTAAAGGTTTGGGGTTGTGAGGCGTTTGTTAAGCGTGACTCTGGCGATAAGTCGCAACCTAGATCTGTTAAGTGTATCTTCGTAGGATACCCAAAGGAAACTATGGGTTACTACTTTTACTTTCTACACGAAACAAAGTAATTGTTGCTAGGTATGGAGAATTCCTTGAAAGGGATCTCATATCTCATGAATTCGATGGGAGAGTTTATGATCCGGAAGATGATCTAGAAGATACAACACCTTCGAAAACACTAGCCAACCTCAAGTAGAACACGAAAGTCAGGGCGTTCCACCGAGTTGAAGTGGTTCCCATTCGTAGATCCGCAAGGGCTCGCGTGCACTGGCGTCTATGTCTCAACGTAGAAGCCGAGGAAAATATGTTGGGGATCTTGGTGAACACGCTAACTATAAAGCTGCCATGATGAGTCCCGAAAAGGAAAAATGGCGAGTTGCAATGAATGGGAAATGCAATCCATGAAAGATAATGAAGTTTGGATAGAGGTTGACTTACCTCCAAATGCTAAGGTAGTTGGAAGTAAGTGGCTCTATAAGATAAAACCGACATGGATGGCAATGCACACCTATAAAGCTCGTCTTGTAGCTCAAGGTTATACTCAAACCTATGGGGTAGACTACGAGGAGACATTTTCTCCTGTGAGACATTAGAGCTATTAGGATTCTTATAGCCATAGCTGCGTACTATGACTATGAGATATGGCAAATGGATGTCAAAGCGCTTTTCTTAAGCGGCCGCCTAGATGAGGACATCTATATGGCGCACTGAAGGGTTTTGGAATCCAAAGTTTCGAGCGTGTATGCAAACTTCAAAGATCCATTTATGGGTTGAAGCAAGCATCAAGGCAATGGAACAAGAAGTTTGATGAAGAGATCAAGAAATTTGGTTTCACTCAAAATCTTGATGAGCCATGTGTGTATCACAAAGCTAGTGGGAGTAATGTTATTTTCTTGTCTTATATGTCGATGACATATTGATCATGGAAAAGACATTCCAAGTATGCAAGATGTAAAGTCTTATCTTGGAGTGCTTTTCTATGAAGGACTTAGGAAGCAACATTTATTCGGGAATCAAGATCTACCGAGATAGATCAAGGCGGTTAATTGGACTAAGCCAAAGTGCTTACATTGATAAAATATTGAAGAGATTCAAGATTCAAAATTCCAAGAAGGGATATTTGCCGATGTAAGTTGAACATGGCTTAAGTAACTATCTTGGCGTCAACACACGAAGAGGTGGCATACATGAAGAAAGTTCCTTATGCTTGACCGTATGATCTATCATGTATCTTGTGAGATGTACAAGGCCGATGTGGCGTTTGCACAAAATATCACCGATCGGTATCATGAGAACCCGGATGTGAAACACCGCAAGTTGTTAAGAACATTCTTAAGTATCTAAGGGCTACTAAAGAAATGTTTCTAGTGTATGGAGAAATCGGATGCGAACTTGATGTTCTGAGTTTTGCGATCGTCATTCAAAGCGATAAAGATGATACGAAGTCTCAAACTGGTTATGTCTTTGTCATTAATGGAAGAGCGATTGATTGGAAGAGCAAGAAACAAACAACGGTTGTGATGTCTATTACGAATTGAGAAGTCTGCGATGGAAGCTGTTTGGATTAGGAAATTCATTTCGGGACTCGGAGTAATGCCCTAAATCGAATTGCCTTTAAATGTGTATTGTGACAACTCTGCGCAATAACATTTGCCAATGAGCACGGAGTCATGAAGGCGCGGACATTTTCCTCGTCGATATCACTATGTTCGAGAACAAGTCGACATAGGTGAAATCAATCTACTCAAAGTTCATACGAGATGATAATCTAGTGATCCCTTTACGAAGCCTTTTCCAAAAGAAAACTTATCGACCATGCTCGATGGGATAGAACTTCGTTTAGCTAGTAGTTTCATGCGGATCCGTGATTAGTATTTGGATAAAGGATGTTATGAACAAATATTACTTTAATGAAATAAAATAGTTGTTTATGTTTATTTTTGATTTTCTTAATATTATATCCTATATTTGCATGTTTAATCCGTGAATAACTTTTGTTATTCTAAATAGTCCATTGTCGATCAATGATGTGGGAATGTCATTGAATTAAGACAAATATGAGTTTTGGTAGAATATACTTCTAAAGTATATTGATGCGTGGGACATACAAGATTCACATGATATTCAATGAATTGAATATAGGACTCATCCCAACTTTACATGATGATACTTTATGGATCTTTGTCATTAAGTATATCATGAAGTGTTTATCCTCAGACTTGAGATACGGATAAGCGATATGAATGTATTGCATTTGTGTAAGATAGTCTAACGCTATCCGTGGCGGGTAGTTATAAGGGCTATTTTCGAAGTGTTGCAAAGTTCATGAGTTATGTTTGTAGTCAAGAGAATTTGTTCCTTTGAATTTGTTTCAAAGCATAATACTATATTTGGGCCCTCGTAGGGTTGACAAGATGTTTGTATGGCCATACCCAAGATCTATCTCGAATCGTTCGAAAGATTTGGTAATCTTGTTCAATCATATACAACGAGAATGAATATTAACTTATGAAATGACTTGGTCCATATTCATAGTTAATGTAGTATTAGTAACAAAGAATAAGTAAAATGATGAATCATTAAATGGTTTTCGGAGACCATACTCGATTTGATCTGGGGCATTGGCGTGTGAAAGCTAGACTAACCAATGTCATTACTATATTTAGTAATATCCAAGTTGGGTGAAAGGTTTTATGGATATTTAAATAATAGTATGTCCGGTTTGAACTCGAGACTTGATTTCTTGGTCACCAAGTTTTGAGAATGTATATATACAAACCCTTGTAATCATTATTCTCTAATCTTGGATCACCAATAACCTAATTTCTTCCTCCTCTCTCTCTTTGTCTTTGGCGATCGGTTCCACCCTCACCATAAGGGTTTCGATTTTCCAAACTCAAGAAACAAGTGTTTGGTTTATTTGTGATTCAAGGAACTAGCTTTTCACATCAAATCGCTATTAGTATGCGTGTGTACAAGAGCGAAGGACAAGCACGCTTGAGCTTGTAATCTTGGTGGTCGACTTTTGTGTGGGTCGAATTTAATAAACCCTTAAGTTAGGGTTTTGGGTTTTGTTCTTGTTCAAAGTTCGTTTGGTTTACTTGAATTGCTAAAAGGTCGCCACTTTCTTGTTCGGTTAATTACTTACATATATTATTCCTATTTACTTCATTGCATGCTTTGATGATGTTATTTGTTTTATATAATTGTTATGAGTATAAAATTCCAACACTTAGTTGGATGATTTAGTAAACACTAGCTTATATATGCTATGTATGTATTTATACTTGCATTAGTTTTATTTAATTTGATTTGCTATGGTTCGTTGATTTTTTCCTTAACATCTTTTACAACATTTTAAAACTTAAGTTACTAATATAAGTCGAAAGTTCCTACGGTTTAATCATCAGTTAGCAGTTACAAAACTACACATGAAATATTATACTAGTAACAAGTTTGAAATAATAAAAATAAAAAATAAAATGAATAAACATGCGTTACTAATATACAAAAGGCAATAAGTTTGTGCTAGATCATACCCTCTATAAAGCCGCTGACTCTCTAAACTTCCAAGTATCTTTGAATTCGTGATTATCGTTCTGAATTCATGTATGAGGTTGTTCCCACCAATCTGCACTTTTTTGTGGAATGTTATACAATAAATAAGTTCTTTGATAACATAGAACACCTTAAGTTGGTTCATTCAATTG